>JARYGA010031601.1:0-70518 GCA_030545235.1 Helianthus tuberosus
GCTCGGTTAAAAAACATAAATAAATAAGGACGCAAGAGTATGTCCCGCTAGAAACAATTACCACGCATGTGCGTTGAGGGGTGTTTACTCATCAAATTTAGAACAAAAAAAAAACTAAGTCGAAACTATAACAAAACCCACGTAAAAAATTGACGTCGAAGCGACGATAAAAAGAAACAATTGTTAGCACATCTAAATAAGCAAGCCGCAATGTTAAGTAAACACGTTCAAGCAGATACAAAATATTAAAATGTAGATAAAAAATAGAGATGAAACCTAAACTAAAATTTTGATATAAGTTAAATTAATGGGGCAATGTTGATGACTTGATGGTAAAATACGTGTTATTGATATAAGTGATCACTTGTCGAAATATAATGAAAACGGTAAAATAAACAGACCCGTCAATGTGACCCAGTCATATGAGATCATTATTATTTGTTAAAAGAAAAAATGCAAAGATTCAAAGGTAAATAGTTTTAGAAGAAAATAATAATTAAACCAAACATGTCTCGTATTAAGTTAGAGGGCACACACCACCATCCTAATTTACACTTTACTTCAAGCACCTACAAATAAAACAAAAATATCTATGCAATAAGTATGAGTACATAGGGCAATAAGAGTGATAATAAATTGAATAGTAAACTTAAGACACAAACATAAGTTACTAAATAATAGGGGAAATTATAAAAATATAGACAGTCTTTACGATGTTAAATTTAAATGATACTCTTCCTACTACGTATATAACCACTTCAAACTATAATGAAAAATCACCACTCTTGCCTAGAGTTCAATACAGGATCAAAATGTTAAATAGAAGATTAGGATGCCTATATAAATATAAATATTTGTGTATTTTGTTTAGACTTATAAGAGGTTTATGTAACCGTTTCTCTTAGATGACCCCATAATGATATGAGGAAAATAGAAATAACAATCTTTATGCTTATAAATAAAAATAGGCGTACACTTCACGATTTTCATAGTGTGATTTGCAATGACCATTAATAAAAAGTCAGAGACAATTATTATCTAGAGTTGGATTCTAAAAGATCAAGTTTTTACTCATAGACAATTTTATTTGACGTTGTCAAGAATTAAAAGCAAAGGCGAAGTGCCGAAGTTAAACTACTAATATCAAATAAAGATGGGCAATGTGACCAATAAAACAACAAATGTAGTATACAAACTATAAAGAAATATTTAAAGAGTTATGAATTACTATTACATTTTTATCTTTTGTAAGTATTAATTCTAATTACAATTTTTAATTTTTTAAATCAATGTTCCATATAGTTTTATTCAAAATGTTTATTAACATAACATATTAGCTCAATCTGTGTATCACACGGGTAACTAACCTATTTTTTTTTAATGGTGTATGGTTAGGATATCGCTAACCGGGTTAATAGTTAATATGTTAGTATCACCAAGTTAGTATTATAATCACCTCTTGTCTGCATTTGAACCCAAGACCTCCAAGAAAAGCAAAGCTTTACTGTAACAACCCGTACTCTCGATCCCGGTCAACGAGAGAAGGGTATTTTATTCAATTCCATTATTATATCATATTGTTATTATTATGATTATTGTTTACTAAAATAATAATAACACGCGACGAAAGATTTATTTACTTACGTATTTAGTTACAATTATAATTTAGAGTAAATTACAAGTTTTGTCCTTTATGTATGTCCCAAATTGCAGGCGCTGTCCTTTGTCTTTAAAATTGATGAGTTTTGTCCTTAATGTTTGCAAATCTTGCACGTTATGTCCTTTAGGCCAAACCGAGTTAGATTTTTTGGTTAAAACTGATCATGTGCAAGGCAAATGAGGGTACTATTGTAATTTCACCATTTAAGGGGCTATTATGTAACTAATATATAGATTGGGACTATTTTGTAAAAATAGAAAATATATTAAATTAAAACCTGCACTCTCTCTCTTCCTCCCTAACTCTCTCTCTCTCTCGCTCCCTTCTCTCTCTCTTCTCTCTCCATCTGCGGAGGAGATGCACCACCACCGCCGCCATACCCTTCACCTCCACCTTCACAGCCACTGTCACCACTCCCCACCACAACCGCCGCTATCCCCTTCAACTCCACCTCCACCAACATCACAGCCACAATCATCACCACCAAATCTAACGAAAAATCCACCACAACCTCCTTCGCAGATCTAAACCCTAGGCGGCGACTAGGGTTCCGCCGTGACGATAAGCGGCGGCCACGATTGTTTGGTGCTTCGAGATTCTAAAGCTTCTTTCTCTCTCTTCTAGTGCTTCTTGATTTTTTCCTTTAACTGTAACTCTTTCTTTCTACACATTTGAATACATATGCTTTGTCATGGTGGTGACCGGTGGGGTAGGCTAGATGTTTGTAGCACCCGTCTCAATTAATCAAGATTATAATAATAAAACACGCATTTTATGCTAAAATGCGACTTTACAAAAACTTTTCTAAGTTAACATTCTTACATGTCAATAATATTCAAATATAGTACTAATTGTTTTACATAGTACACTTAAAACAAAAACATATTAGATTAACGCGGAAGCTTGTTTGATCATGTGTTCGGTTCTTGTCTATGTTTGATCTTCATTCGGATGCTTACTAGGTTCACCTAAATTCAAAACCAACATAAAAGTTAGTTTTGATAGCTTAAAATAAGTTTAAACAAGTTCTACGCATCAAACAAACATAACAAAAAAAAAATTCCAGCTTTTATGTCTATCGCGTGACGCAAGAGACTCTGCTCAGCTTGTCACGTGGCGTGACGTCTGTCGCGTGTCGCGACCCAAACCCTGTGACCCGTCGCGTGGCGTGAGAAAGACCAATTTCCAGCAGAGTCGTTACTGAAACCTGCATTTTTGCCCAGCTCTAGTTTTTAACCAAATTCCAACTTCAAAATGCTATAACTTTTTATCTACTTATCCGTTTTACACGATTCTTTTTCCTACGCGTTTGTAATTTAATTCTCCATCTTATGGAGTTAAAACCTGATATTCAACTACTTCAAAAATCCAAATTTCAAGTTCTTGGCTTGAAATTCCTTTTTTTAGCACTTTTGACCCGTTTCATGATTCATTAAACCACTTTCGTTTAAATCACCGTAAATTCTTGAGATATTCATCATCTCAAAACCATTAACTCGTGAGTTCAAAACTTTCATACATTATGCAACTAAAAGTTGAGTTATGCGCAAAACTTCATTTTGACCCGTTAGAGGGATTTACCATTAACTTTAAATTCCACTCTCTTCTTTCACCCATCATTTTACTACATTAAGGTATCTACCTATATTTCGTAATCTTAATGCAAATTCCTAAACAACCTCTAAGGGTCGTTTGCCCGGTTTTCCCATCAAGGGCTTTTTGGTCAAATTTAGTCTCTCACTTTACGACGAAGGACTTTCACTAATTATTTGACCAAATTGCACTTTTAACTATAAACTTACTTTATGCGTACCTGGCTCGGGTCAACGTATAGACCCGTTTTATACCTTACTTTATTTAGCCGCTACTTAATAGCTACGCAATTATCCACTTCCCGTTCACTCCTGTGAACATATGACTTGACAACCAAACGTTAGTCGATATTGTCAAATGGTGTTATCACCACCATTTGACCCGTTTGGCCTATACGACCAAACATTTACATTTATAAAAAAAAAACATGGTTTTAACTACCCATTCACACATCCGACCCATTTCGGATTTTTTTTATTACCACAAGATCCTTTTTTTTCATTAACCATAGTTTTAATCGTTTTTATTCGTTCCGACTCATATTGTTTTGTGTCGGAACCCATATCCGGATACAATCCGTTGTCATATTTATCACCGATAAAATAAATACATACACTTAAATTGGGTGTAAGCTTTACTTACCTCGCGTCCGCGCAAACATTCTTCACATCCATGATCCGTTTGACCCGTTCCTCTCCAATCCCCCACCTAGCTTGTTTAGAGTCAAACTATATCACAACATCCATAAGATGGTTAGATTGGTCATTCTATACAATGGCCATCACCCTATGGACTCCCTTTTTTTTACACACTTATCAATAAAAGCATGCCATATATTCAACTAGTTTATAACTTGTCATTTAGCCAAGATTAGCATCAATTAGGCAAGTTCATATCACCGAAAAATAGACTGTTTTTGGTGACCTGTTTAACCTGTTTACAAGTCTTCAAAAATTATGATTTTTTTATGTAACGTACCACTCGGAGGGTTAGACCTTGTGTTAAAATTTCAAGATCTAACTCTTTACAAAAAATTCGGCAAAATTCATCTACTAAGCTGCAATCAGATTCGTCACTTCTGACTGCAGCTTACGGAAAAATTCATTTAAAATTCCTCGTTTATCCGATTGACGAAATTCCAATTGAAGATTATTTTAATCACTTAATACTATCTACAGTAAAAATTTGAGATCATAACTAAATTCCTAAATTGAGTTATGACATTCCTAATGGGCTGCAAATTCTGCCAGAAAACGCAGCTTGAACCTTCGATACGGAAAAATTCATAAAACGCTCAATTTTCGTCGAAAAAATGTGATTCCAGTGGGTTTTAAAGATATTTCCTGGAATTACATTTTAAACTCAAGAAACACATGTTTTTGTCACGTTTTGTCCATGTTACAGCCAATACAAGTCGGCTGTAAATTCTGATCCGAAGCTGTTTGAATTCAGCTTTCAATTAAAACATGTTTATGACATTATAACACTATTTTTAACAATCAAAAACCCTAACAATCACCTTCAATGGTGTTCATGGATTTTACTAGAATTAGGCATGATTTCAACATATACTTGTCTAGGGTTTACTCCTAGACACTACAATGTTCCTATTTCATCCATATAACAATCATGCATCAACAATTTCCGAATTCTCTAAGTTCATCAGAATTTCAAGTAGAGATTTTCTATCAAGTTTCACATACCTTATGACCCCCTTGCAATGGAGATCACCAATCTAGGCTCGGATTTCGTTTTGGAGTTGATCTTGACCTTCAATTTTAGAGATTTGTGAGAGTTTAGGGTTTTGAAGATGAGCTTAGGTCGCCCCTGTGTTTTCCTGCGACCAGACACACACCAAGTGTGTGTTTGGTTTTTAATTGTTTTATTCAATAAAACTATTTTTTCCATCTTTTCACTTTTGGCCCCTCAACTTTTCCCAAGTTTCATTTAGGGTGTTTTAACAAAGTTTCCTTATTACTACAACACTTGTGATTAACTAGGTTATTTATTCCTAGTTATTTCATCTCACTTATATCCGACATTAAATTTATAATATAAAGATTTATATTTTCGGGTACGACCCGGTTTATTTTAAGTCCCGTTATCTCGGGTTGTTTATAAACTTTTATTTCTTCAAAAGTTTTCGTTCAACTTTTATTTAATATTAGGTTTATTTGTTTAAATCCAAATATTTACCGGGTTAATTTCACCACTAACGGTATTTTACCCGTTCATAAATGTTAACGTGGTTTGATTACCAAACCCGTTTTCGGGGTGTTACAAGTCTACCCCTTTAAAGAGGTTTCGTCCCCGAAACCTTATTTGCGTAGTTCTTTGGTTTAAAACCTGACGGAATTGGTTTCTTTTTAAAGCATTCATTCCTTTTGGTCAATATTTATCGTTCGGATTGACATGTATGTCTCTCATGTGTAAGTCCTTACGAACCGTAACTTTCATCTTATATTTCTTATCTTGCCACCTATTTGACCGAGTTGTCGCTTGACCACTCAGTCGCTGTAACAACCCGCACTTTTGTGCGTTGTTACTACTCGAAATACTCGTTACGCCTAGCACCTGAGATTCAGATCATAATGTAACTATATCACATACTTCGCTATTCGAAGGATAAATCGCATATTTTTCGCAATACACTATTATCACAAACACTAACACTCACGGAGGCATTGAGTGAGGACCTATTCTACCCTCCTCAGTGGCCCTGATGTGTCGAACGTAAACAACTAACGCTAACAAGGACTCTCGGGTGAGTGCTATAGCTCCAGTCGTCGTGACGATGATGACAATACGAGTGAGTGGTACCCCGTCAGTCATTGTGGCACAAAACACAATAACGTTCACGATGACATCAAGAAAGGACCTATACTACCCTCCTTGATGGCCGTGAAACGTCTCTAATAATCGCATACTCAAATCGAAAACCGACTGTAATTATCGAAACTGTGGATTATAGATACGTAAATACGACCCCTAGTGATATCTATAGGTATATATAATAATAATATAAAAAGCACGCACTTCAAAGTCGATTGCAACGCTCAAAAACAGAGAAATCCATCGCGTCGGAGTGGCCATCCGGACGGATAGCCATCCGCACGGATGGGCCATCCAGACCCAAAACCCCCTTCAGCCTTCTCTGTGCCTATAAATAGCATGTCACACAACTGTTTAAGTGATGTGACAGCTCCCACTCGACCAGACACGCTCCAGGACCCTTTTCTCTCGAATCCTCGCGATTTCGGTAAGATTTCAACCTAAAACTTGTACTTCTATGATCTACACTCAATTCTACATCATTCTATCTTTCAAAACTCAATTTTTAACCGTGAAATCTATTGATTTTGAGGTGTTTTAAGGTGATGTCACCAAGAGTTCATATGAACTTCAAGTTGTGACTTCATCCCACCATAAGAGCGTCAAATCTGAGTGATTTCCACATGTTTTGATAACGAATCTCACCTAAATCTATGTATTCAACCAAGGAACTATGCGATTTCGAGCTAAACCAGAGAAACCGTCAAGAACGGCCAGTTCTGATGGAGAGGGGTGATTCCCGGCCGTTAGAGCTGGTCGGAACTGATGGAATTTCAAGGGTTAGTGCGAAATTACACTGTCCCGGTAACCCCGCACGTATTCCTTCCGATAAACACTCAAAAACAGTGTTCAGAATGCGAAACAGACGTGCCATCCGCACGGATCACATGCCATCCGTACGGATCACATGCCATCCGCACGGATCACATGCCATCCGCACGGATCACATGCCATCCGGACGGATAACATGTCATCCGGACGGATAACCTGTCATCCGGACGGATAACCTGTCATCCGGACGGATAACATGTCATCCGAACGGATGAGCACCATCCGACCAGATAACTAACTGTTCGATGTTATTCTCGCTTAACCGTACATCGTTTACTATATCCTTCAATGATCCAATGCAGACGCACTTGCAACCGATCCAATCAAGTTATACCCTCGCTAAATACGCACTTTGAGTATACTTGAACCCTTTTTAATCGCATTTTGGGTGTAACATACGTTTCTAACAAATCGAACTTATCAAACGAATTATTCAATCAATCGAATTATCACTTGCGAATAACTGTTATGCATAGATATACGTGATGCTAGTTGCATATGTGCTAGGGCTTATACTCGCGACGTCCCACCATGACTAGTATAGTACTATTGCGCCCGACGGGGCCTAGTTTGCCATCGCATATTCGAGCATCGAGGACTTAGTTGGTAGTATCAGCTTTGTGAGTATATATGTCGTGTGTTACGTTCTTGCATATGGAAATTCGCTACACTTTTATCTATTACGCTATACTTATCAAACCTATATACTCGCCAATACTTTTGTATTGACAAATATTTTAACGTATGTTGCAGGCTAGATCGCAGACCATATCAAATCAAGCTAGGAAGTCTAGAAACTCAACAAAAATCTAGGTTGTCGGATTTGTATTGTTTGAGAGGACAAGAAATCTGTGATAACTTATGTGATTGTATTATTTGTTAGTATGGGATAACGAATGTAATAAATATTATCGCAATATAGTTGTTATGGATTCTCTTGAGCAATCTGATTCGCCTAGTGCCGCGCCCCGATGATTCCGCCATCGGTTGGGGTGTGACAGATTGGTATCAGAGCCATAACTATAGGGAATTAGGCAAGACTCGACCTAGTCCGGGTCGACGTCTTAGAAATTGACCTAGTCTATAGTCTAAGTACCAACAGGCCGACTCGTACGAACCCAGTAGGGTTTGTATCGGGCCTACTTGATACTCTCGATCGAAATTGCTAAAAATAACAACTTTGTGTGAGCACCGCGTACTACAACTTCACATGAAGAAGCCTTTCCTAAGGCTGAAATACTACTTAGCCTTTCCTAAGGCCGACACAATACACATGTTTTCGAAAATACTCGCATAACGAAACCGAGCAATCCAGTCGAGATCAGGTGTGAAAACCAAGAACTCTCGATAGGATTGCTCACTCAGCGCATTTTTTCTAGCACGAGAACCTTTCATCGAGTTAGGAGTGACATCCACATCTCGACGAAAGTCTCCATTTCGAAATCTAGTGGAACTCACGAATTTATTCGAGGAGCATAACCACAATTAGGAGCGAAGCTGTTAAGTCAGGGGTGAAACCCGTACCTTAATAAGCCGTTCCACCCTCTAAATTAGTTTTCAAAAGCTCTCACCAAGGACTCGACTATCATGATAACTCGAGCCACGTGATGACTAAGAAGACGAATGCCATGAGCTGCATCCCAGTGGAAGCATGGAGTCTTCTAGGTCAACGCGCGCGCACGAACTTGTTAAATATAGTTGGGTTACCTTGGGTAGTCGACGCCTAAACACCCAAGGCACTCTATCATACGAACCGCCGATCTTACCAATGGCTAGAACTTATTTACGATTTGAAACTTTACGCTTCATCGATTTAACAATTTTCACTCCCTGCTTTATAAACGCACAACTCGCACCGCCATTGCAATCTAAAACGAAACCCGAATGTTCGCAACAAAACTAATGCATAATCTATCGCCTTCGCTATCGTTTTCTCACCTCAACGCGTCCTCGCATATTCTAAATCAACCTGTATGTGAATGATTACAAGTTACATCTATATAATTATATATATATATATACGTATAAACAAACAAGTCATTACGTGAGAACTTAGGAATTTCGTGTTTCCTATATGGCTCCTATGTGATTCGCATACTAATATACTATCGCATCAAGTTTTGAACGCGCTCAATCGCATCACAAAACTCAAAAATCATTATGATCGAATCTCATTCCTAGTCTCTTCCTGTCTAGAGGCCTTCCAACAACTCTACCTCGAGACGAGTAGCCAGGAGAAGAGCCAAACGAAGCGCCGATAAGAGGATTGTATCACTTGTAACTAAGGAAGTGGTTAAGCTTATTCCTCAAATTGCCGCTCGAGTGCACTCTCTCAGCAACTCTCGAGCCTCGGAAGACTCCAAGACGGAAGCACCGCAATCTGCTTTTCTTTACAAACACTTCAAAGCCTGTGACCCGATGGAATTCACGGGTGAAGGAGGTGTGACTCAACTACTCCAGTGGTTCGATTATATCGAAGTTACCCTTCGTCAAAGTGGGTGTCCCGATAGTTTCCGTACTACTTGCGCTACCGGAGTATTTCAATCACGAGCACTCGACTGGTGGACCGCCGAACGTAACAAACGTGGAATCTCCGCAGCTTACGCTCTCTCTTGGGATGAGTTGAAAGAGCTCATGAAAGAAGAGTACTGTCCTCCTCACGAGATTCAGAAGCTGGAAGTCGAATTCTGGAAAATCAAGCAAACCCAAGGTGACAATGCTGGCTACACCGCAAGGTTCAAACAGCTTAGCGTAATCTGCCCGAGCCAAGTCAACACTTCAGAAAAAAGCCATTTCGAAGTATATTCGCGGTTTGCTTGAGTGTGTGGGTGATTTTGTCGAAGCTGCAAGACCTGATACTATCGAAGAAACCTACCGCTTAGCCGCAGAAATCAACAACAAACGACTCATGGAAGGGTTATTCTCAAGGAATCCTGTCAAGCGAGCTCATCAAGCAATCGCCATTAATCCTTCAGGCGAACATGTTGACGAATCTTCTGATGAATCTACTGACGAATCTTCTGACAAATCTGCCGGCGATTCTTCTAACGAATCTGCTAACGATTCTTCTAACGAATCTGCTAACGATTCTTCGGACGAATCTGCTGCCGATTCTTCTGACAAATCTGCCAACGGATCTTCCGACAAATCAGCCAAAGACTCTGCAAGTGAGTCCTCAGACGAATCCTCCAACGATGACATCTCTTCGCAAGACACCGACAAACCCAGCCGCAAACTAAAGACTTCAAGCCCGAGCTCATCAACAACCAAACTGTCGCAACCGGAACCTCTTCGAGCAGTTCTGATGTTTCCAAAACGAGCCTACACCGGAGCTCATCCTCAGTGTTACTCGTGTACCTATCATCATCCAGTTGGGGCTGACTGTCGCTATTGCAGTAACTGCAACCGTTACGGTCACTTCACTCGTAACTGCCGCATCGAACCATGAACTTGAGTACAACAACAACAGCTCCAGCAAAAGTCTTCAGCATCAGACATCTAGCAAGCGTAGGATAAGGTCGTAATGATACGATTTTCGACGTTAATTTCTAAGTTTTGAACCTACTCTATTACTCGACGTTGCCACTATGTATAACGTTAACTCTCGTCTTTGTTTTCTCTCCCACTCTCTAATCATCGCACTTAGACTAGATTCACACGCATACTAAATACTATATCACGAAATAATGTGTTTTACCCTCACTACACTCTTAGAACGAGGTACGATAAACGTGCAAGGAACGACTAATCACGGGTGCACACGGGATTATTTGGGTCAGTGCACGGAGATCGTAGTAAATTCTAAGGTGCCACAAGCGTTACGACGAAGTATGACACCAAACCACGGGATCTAAGTAGTAGGGGTCAAGCAAGGTGTGCTTTACCATACTACCGAAGTTTCGTGCAGAAAGTGCCACGTGGAGTTGAACGTTATTAGACCTATTATACTATTGTGATTATTTTCAACACACTACACTCAATCGCAAGGCGTAACAACTGAAATTGCGTCGTCGCAAGACTTGTCGTAAGTCTGCAAACGCAATGCAATCGCCTCATCGATGGACTCTGGAGAGTCTACCTCACAGGACAATTGCATCAACGCAAGACTGGTCGTAAGTCTATAGCAATCAATCTCATCAAGCACATTAATGCTCACGATGTTGTTGGGTGAGGACCTATTCTACCCTCCTCGATAGCCGTGATGCGTCGCAACGTAACGGAAAGCTTATTCGAAACAAAACTCGACTAATCGCAATCGCTCATCATGTGTATCTCGCAATCTCTATCGCTTATTATGTGACTCTATATCGCTTGCTGCGTGCCAGTCTATCGCTATCGCCTACCGCTATCTGTGATATTTCTGTTAAGTTAGCACACATGACCTCGCTTCACGAAAGGAAGCTCATATGGTTAAAACAAGGTGTTTTAGTCATATCAGCGGCCTTTCGTGGAAACATGCCATGTGGGGTCTGATGTTAGCTAAAATTCTGTGGTGTTAATCAATCAAATCGAACCGCATAAATCGCGTATACCTCCATCGATTGCAACGCAACAACTGCCGATTATCGTAATCCGTTATCGCCGCCGTCATTACTAGTGTTGTGTTATTCACTTAATCGCTTATCGTGTGTAGTCTACCACTTATTCGTGTATCGCGTACCGCCTATCGCTCGCTTGGTGTTCATTGCAGTCTGTGTGGTATTAGTAAACATGACACCGCTCCACGAGGCAAAACTAACCTGGTTAAACATTGTGTTTCGTCATGTTAGCAAACTCTCGTGGAAACGTGCCATGTGGGTGTAATGTGGGATCAAATCAAAAACACGCTATTCGCTTATCGCTTATCGCTCGACGCCTACCCAGACACGACACATAAATGTTTCGTGTCATCAGGCTACTCGCGCATGCTGTTGTAGCTATGTTCACAATTTAACTCGCCGGCTTAACCTATTCGATTCTATCTTATACTCGGTCTGACCTTCTATCGATTGGACCGAGTGAGCGCAATTCTATCCGTGTCGCATCGGCGCACATGACACCGCCTCACGGAACGGAAGTAATATGGGAAAACATGGTGGATACGCCGCTGGTACTTCCTATATATAAGTGTTTTAATCATATTAACGAACTTCTGCGGGAAGGTGCCAAGTGGGGCTTAATGCTAAATTACCTTTTTCAAACGGTTAAAACTGATTTTTTATAAAACTTTTATTAAAACCGTGGAACAAGTGAAATTCCTCACAATGTGGAGGTGACATCGAACCAGTTTAACTCCATGTCCAAGGGGAGCTTTCACGAGTCCAATTTTCCCTTAAAACCTTTTGCAATATCAAAAACAAGACTTTCTTGAGAAGTCGGTTCAACATCGAGTTCAGCTTGAACCCATGCCATAGAAGAGTTTTCATAGCCTCAGTTTTCATCTTGAATTCCTTAAAATGTTTAAAACTTAAACTTTCTTGTAACGTTGGTTAACGATCGACTCAGTTAACCCTACGTCATGAGAAACCTTTCCAGTTCTTTAAGTTACAATCACATCGAACTAACGGATCCTTCACAACACGAGGCACCCTGGAACGCCAACTCGTGAGATATTACTCTTGTCTCTTACGTCACCTTCTCGCTATCGCAATCGATCTCACTTGTTCGAAACGCTCTCGCTTGTCAACTCACGGTCAAATCACTCGCTAAATCGCTACTAATACAGGATCAACTCTTTTAAGTCTACCTGTTGGATTAATTTCGGGATGAAATTTCCTAAAGCAGCGGAGATTGTAACAACCCGCACTTTTGTGCGTTGTTACTACTCGAAATACTCGTTACGCCTAGCACCTGAGATTCGGATCATAATGTAACTATATCGCATACATCGCTATTCGAAGGATAAATCGCATATTTTTTCGCAATACACTATTATCACAAACACTAAAACTCACGGAGGCATTGAGTGAGGACCTATTCTACCCTCCTCAGTGGCCTGATGTGTCAAACGTAAACAACTAACGCTAACAAGGACTCTCGGGTGAGTGCTATAGCTCTAGTCGTCGTGACGATGATGACAATACGAGTGAGTGGTACCCCGTCAGTCATTGTGGCACAAAACACCATAACGTTCACGATGACATCAAGAAAGGACCTATACTACCCTCCTTGATGGTCGTGAAACGTCGCTAATAATCGCATACTCAAATCGAAAACCGACTGTAATTATCGAAACTGTGGATTATAGATACGTAAATACGACCCCTAGTGATATCTATAGGTATATATAATAATAATATAAAAAGCACGCACTTCAAAGTCGATCGCAACTCTCAAAAGCGGAGAAATCCATCGCGTCGGAGTGGCCATCCGGACCCAAAACCCCCTTCAGCCTTCTCTGTGCCTATAAATAGCATGTCACACCACTATTTAAGTGATGTGACAGCTCCCACTCGACCAGACACGCTCCAGGACCATTTTCTCTCGAATCCTCGCGATTTAGGTAAGATTTCAACCTAAAACTTGTACTTCTATGATCTACACTCAATTCTACATCATTCTATATTCAAAACTCAATTTTTAACCGTGAAATCTATTGATTTTGAGGTGTTTTAAGGTGATGTCACCAAGAGTTCATATGAACTTCAAGTTGTGACCTCATCCCACCATAAGAGCCTCAGATCTGAGTGATTTCCACATGTTTTGATAACGAATCTCACCTAAATCTATGTATTCAACCAAGGAACTGTGCGATTTCGAGCTAAACCAGAGAAACCGTCAAGAACGGCCAGTTCTGATGGAGCGGGGTGATTCCCGGCCGTTAGAGCGGGTCGGAACTGATGGAATTTCAAGGGTTAGTGCGAAATTACACTGTCCCGGTAACCCCGCACGTATTCCTTCCGATAAACACTCAAAAACAGTGTTCAGAATGCGAAACAGACGTGTCATCCGCACGGATCACATGCCATCCGCACGGATCACATGCCATCCGCACGGATCACATGCCATCCGCACGGATCACATGCCATCCGCACGGATCACATGCCATCCGCACGGATCACATGCCATCCGCACGGATCACATGCCATCCGCACGGATCACATGCCATCCGCACGGATCACATGCCATCCGCACGGATAACATGTCATCCGGACGGATAAGATGTCATCCGGACGGATAACCTGTCATCCGGACGGATAACATGTCATCCGGACGGATGAGCACCATCCGACCAGATAACTAACTGTTCGATGTTATTCTCGCTTAACCGTACATCGTTTACTATATCCTTCAATGATCCAACGCAGACGCACTTGTAACCGATCCAATCAAGTTATACCCTCGCTAAATACGCACTGTGAGTATACTTGAACCCTTTTTAATCGCATTTTGGGTGTAACATACGTTCCTAACAAATCAAACTTATCAAACGAATTATTCAATCAATCGAATTATCACTTGCGAATAACTGTTATGCATAGATATACGTGATGCTAGTTGCATATGTGCTAGGGCTTATACTCGCGACGTCCCACCATGACTAGTATATTACTATTGCGCCCGACGGGGCCTAGTTTGCCATCGCATATTCGAGCATCGAGGATTTAGTTGGTAGTATCAGCTTTGTGAGTATATATGTCGTGTGTTACGTTCTTGCATATGGAAATTCACTACACTTTTATCTATTACGCTATACTTATCAAACCTGTATACTCGCCAATACTTTTGTATTGACAAATATTTTAACGTATGTTTGCAGGCTAGATCGCAGACGATATCAAATCAAGCTAGGAAGTCTAGAAACTCAACAAAAATCTAGGTTGTCGGATTTGTATTGTTTGAGAGGACAAGAAATCTGTGATAACTTATGTGATTGTATTATTTGTTAGTATGGGATAACGAATGTATTAAATATTATCGCAATATAGTTGTTATGGATTCTCTTGAGCAATCTGATTCGCCTAGTGCCGCGCCCCGATGATTCCGCCATCGGTTGGGGTGTGACAGTCGCGTCAGTCTGTTAACAAGTTTATTCCGCGCTTGTCTTATATTAACAAGCTCTTTGTATTTGTCATAACGTTTTCTTGACTTTGAAAAGTTTTACCGGCTAGACTAATTAGTCGCCATCACTTCATACCCCGTCACCCGGGTATACTATTTTGCCATCTCTGGCCTTATGTGTGTTTAAGATTTTCTAAATCACCTTATACTGCTTATGTTTGTTAAAACATTGTTTTTGACTAAAAACTAAATTTTTAGTTTACGTTTTCTCTTTCTTATGTCTTTTCCTCATGTCTAGGAATTTCTGTCTAAGTTTTATTCCTGACCGTTATTATTTTACATGGAGAATTGTAACCAGTTTTCCACGCTTTATCCAAGTGACCCGCAAGTTCTTTTACTTAGCCTCGTAAGCTTTTTCTTTAGATTTTCACATTTTTAAGGTGAGAACCCCAACAATTCGTTTCTTTCTATTTTTGACCCGAAGGTCTTTTTGGTCCCGTAGACTTTAACACTATTTATAATCCCGTAGGTTATGATGATCCCGTAGATCGTCTTTTATCCATGTCTATATTCAAATGTGTATATACATATATAGCTTCAAAGCATCTCTTATTATGTTTGGAATCGTTTATTTTCGCTTTTGAACTTTAGTTGGCCTTGACCGTAGTCTAAAGCTTCGTTCGTTTACTCTTGGACTAATCTTCCGACTTTATGACTCTTTACGTCATTTACACGTTGGTTTGTTCTACGCTCACTGTTTCCCCGGTTCATAATTATACTTTTTTACGACCCGTTACCCGGGTTCTTTATTATTTCGCGCTTCCATTATTCGTTGCGCTTACTTGCACTACCAAGCTTTTATACTTTATTTATCTTGTTTGACTTATTCGTGTGAGATTTCATTACTCATGAACGTCAAACTTCATTCTTTATTCGACCCATTCAACTTTAAAATAGTTGAACATAGTTATCAAAATTTCTGTTTGCAAATTCTCACCGTCTTTTAGTCATGACTCATATTCCGAGTCTTTTGACTTTCTTTTTCGCGTTCCCGTCTCTCGGTTTACGCATTCACCCACAATCCTACCCGTCCATCGGGTATCTTTACCGAAGTCATCGTCAAGTAACCATTCTTATATGGTTTTAGACATCGTCTTAATTTATTTGATCGTCTTAGTGAAATCCATTGCTTTTATTTAGTTAAGTCTTTTATTCTTTTATTCTACCCCTTTGACTTGTCTGTGTGAATTTCATCACTTATGATGGTCAAACTTTATCCCTTATTCACATTAGTTGGTTTGTATTTTCATTTACTTTAATCTTTGTCCCTTCTTTCGGGCTCGTTATTCTAACGTAATACGCTCCCTGTCATCCGACTTGCGTTTACGTTTACTATCAAACAACTTACTTGTTTGACTCATTTGGGTACCATTTAAGTTAGTCCCATTCACCCCGTCCTTACTACATCGGACGTAAATGTGTATGCTACAAGAAGTTTATGGTATCATATGTCACTACTTACTTGGCCAGAGTAAGCGATCAACACATGATACACATGACCTTTTTGTAGTTTTCACATCACACCCCATGTAAGTAACACCCCTATTTATTTCATATCTCTGATTTCATTTAGTAAAACTTTATTTAATTGCAAAACAACAATCATTAGTTTTACTAGTTTTACTTTTGTACATATAAAATGTTTTTTTCTTTTCTATTGAACTATTATATAATCACATTCGTTAATGTGATCGCTACTTTTCTCAATAGCATTATATTGAGAGTTTTCCACTTGGATAATTACCCCCAGTCCAAGTTTCCATATGAACTAATCCTATTATTTCTTTGTTATTCATCATCGTGAATAACACATGTTTCTATTAAACTTCTCTTGGAAACATCATCCTGAATAGATATCCTATTCAGGTTCTATTAGATATATGCAACCGTCTTTCCCTACGTGTTTGTTGCATATTACTACTTATGCGATTAAATTTAAAAGCGTGCACCTGGTAATGGTTGCCCTTACGGGCTTCTCTTGCCGTTATCTTTGTTCGCGATTGTCACGCAATTTAGGTCCTTAATGAGTATGCTCTGCTCGTCATACCTCGGACTGTTCCTTCGTCATATCCGAGATTTGTTAATCTCCCGCTATCTTCAGATGCGAGTGTCTTTCAACTAAACATTTACAAAAGTTAGTAATTTCAACATTAATAAATGCACGTATTGTAATACAAGGCTTTTTACTGCACGTGATTTCGTTAACTATACTAATCATTTTCATTGGTGTAACGTATATTACACGATACCCTATGTGTTGTTCACAACACTTTAATCCTAATAAACTATTAACATACATGTACTTACCGGATTTGCGATCAAGCCTCGAACCGAACACACATTACTCTTTAACCATGAGCTCTGATTACCAACTTGTAACACCCGTCTCAATTAATCAAGATTATAATAATAAAACACGCATTTTATGCTAAAATGCGACTTTACAAAAACTTTTCCAAGTTAACATTCTTACATGTCAATAATATTCAAATATAGTACTAATTGTTTTACATAGTACACTTAAAACAAAAACGTATTAGATTAACGCGGAAGCTTGTTTGATCATGTGTTCGGTTCTTGTCCATGCTTGATCTTCATCCGGATGCTTACTAGGTTCACCTAAATTCAAAACCAACATAAAAGTTAGTTTTGATAGCTTAAAATAAGTTTAAACAAGTTCTACGCATCAAACAAACATAACAAAAATATTTTTCCAGCTTTTATGTCTATCGCGTGACGCGAGAGACTTTGCTCAGCTTGTCGCGTGGCGCGACGTCTGTCGCGTGTCGCGACCCAAACCCTGTGACCCGTCACGTGGCGCGAGAAAGACCAATTTCCAGCAGATTCGTTACTGAAACCTGCATTTTTGCCCAGCTCTAGTTTTTAACCAAATTCCAACTTCAAAATGCTATAACTTTTTATCTACTTATCCGTTTTACACGCTTATTTTTCCTACGCGTTTGTAATTTAATTCTCCATCTTATGGAGTTAAAACCTGATATTCAACTACTTCAAAAATCCAAATTTCAAGTTCTTGGCTTGAAATTCCTTTTTTTAGCACTTTTGACCCGTTTCATGATTCATTAAACCACTTTCGTTTAAATCACTGTAAATTCTTGAGATATTCATTATCTCAAAACCATTAACTCATGTGTTCAAAACTTTCATACATTATGCAACTAAAAGTTGAGTTATGCGCGAAACTTCATTTTGACCCGTTAGAGGTATTTACCATTAACTTTAAATTCCACTATCTTCTTTCACCCATCATTTTACTACATTAAGGTATCTACCTATATTTCGTAATCTTAATGCAAATTCCTAAACAACCTCTAAGGGTCGTTTGCCTGGTTTTCCCATCAAGGGCTTTTTGGTCAATTTTAGTCCCTCACTTTACGACGAAGGACTTTCACTAATTATTTGACCAAATTGCACTTTTAACTATAAACTTACTTTATGCGTACCTGGCTCGGGTCAACGTATAGACCCGTTTTATACCTTACTTTATTTAGCCACTACTTAATAGCTACGCAATTATCCACTTCCCGTTCACTCCTGTGAACATATGACTTGACAACCAAACGTTAGTCGATATTGTCAAATGGTGTTATCACCACCATTTGACCCGTTTGGCCTATACGACCAAACATTTACATTTATAAAAAAAACATGGTTTTAACTACCCATTCACACATCCGACCCATTTCGGATTTTTTTATTACCACAAGATCCTTTTTTTTCATTAACCATAGTTTTAATCGTTTTTATTCGTTCCGACTCATATTGTTTTGTGTCGGAACCCATATCCGGATACAATCCGTTGTCATATTTATCACCTATAAAATAAATACATACACTTAAATTGGGTGTAAGCTTTACTTACCTCGCGTCCGCGCAAACATTCTTCACATCCATGATCCGTTTGACCCGTTCCTCTCCAAGCCCCCACCTAGCTTGTTTAGAGTCAAACTGTATCACTGTGACAACTGGCAAATAACTGGTAATTCCATACAATCTAATCACTATTTATATTTCTTAATCTCATGCATTTAGCGTAATTTAATTACGTAACTGGGTCGTATACTGAATAACAGCGTTAGGACAAGAAAACAAAGCTAAAACATATGTTAGTTTTTCGTCGTATGGCGAAACCAAACAAACAATGTCCTAGAGGTGTTGGTAGAAAGTGCTGCGTGCACTATTCACGGTTACACCATTTATGCTAGCAAACCATGAAATCAGACCAAAACACTGAAAAATGACACTCGGATAACATAACTGAGTCCATTTATATAAGAAAACATTATTGTGAAAACATGTCTTGCAAAGAAACAAGACTTTCCGGTATAACGCCCTAATCTAAAAAATGTCCGTTTCGGCTTAAAATATGGTATTTTTAATGCATCCGAACTTATAACAAAGCATTTTCGGGACTTCGGAATAAGGTCAGTTGATGAAAAACATACTAAAACAATAAGATGATACCAACGGAAGATACATAATCACAAGTTTCCGGCGTTACGTCGCTATGCGCTAAACTAGTCCGTTAGCGGTTCGACGAACTAGTAGGCGACATTTTTGGTCATGAAACAAGCAAACGAAGAATCTAGCGAGTTAGTGAAGCTAAATTTGGGACTCGGAATCATTTCATACAACATTCGGATGCAAGAAAACAACTTGCGGAATTTCTTGTCGGTACGACATAAAAGTACCGTAAACGAGCCGACGCCGAAACGAAAAGCATTTTAAGCATCAAGACATGATTTTTACTAGTTTAGGGAACTAGTTAATAATAATTTTGGTTTCGAAACACTAATTACCCCCTAACGACGTAATTAAACCCCTAATCACCCTACACCTCTTAATTACTAAAATATCTATTTTTAGTAACTCCTTAAAGAAAAGATATATTACACCCCCCCCCCATGACTTACGAAAATATGGGGGGCCCCACCTCTTTGATTTTGTTTGAAGTAAGAAGAAATATGGTATGACACAAGTTATGATATTTGATTGAAGTATCTAACTTAATTGAACACAAATCATAACATTTCATTCTTATCACAAAGTTTCAAAGTCAAAAAAAAAAAAAAAAAAAAAAAACCCTTCCTTGGTGCTCTCTTGTTCACGGCAGCCATAGTCCCACCATTTACTCACTTTCAAGTTCTAGTAAACACCCAATTTTTACACTAAATTAAACCTTACAAGATCATCCTTCCATGGGGTAAACTTGGAGCTTTACTAGGAGTCTTGTTGGAGCTTATCTTTCTTCTAGTCTTCTTATTTAGCTTGTGCATTTTGTGAGTCTTCTAAACACAATTTTTATGCTTCTTATTACAAGTTAATCATAGAAGTACAAGTTGATTATCTTGAAGTTAAAGTTAAACATAATAAAAAACCCTAAACATAAAGCTAATAAACACTAAATATGAATATATTATGTGTTGATTTATGTTGTTTAGTGTTAACATGTTCATGTGATCTTGTTGATTATGTTAATTTTGTTGTGATTAGTAGCTTAAAGTGCATAATTATGATGATCTTGTTGTTAGTTTTATGTAGTATTTTATATTTGTTTTCATATTATTATGATGAACATAAATATGTGATTTAAACATAGTTATGTTTAAATCAAGAAAGATCATCAACTTCAAAGATTATGAGCATTTATATATAAACTTGATTTAGTGATTCTTGACAGATTAAACCAAGAATAATCATGTGAAAAGGCTTTTAACAACACTAATTAACTTGGTTTTTGACATAAAATAAGTTTATGTGATATTAATTATCCAAAGTGTTATGTAAAAGTCTTGGAAATTTCTACATAAAGATGTGTGAATCTTTAAAAGTGAAAAACAATTTACAATCAAGTTTATGTAAGAAATAAACTTAATAAATGGTTAACTTTGAAGACTTGAAAGTTTAAGCAAAATAATGCTCATAAATATCTTTGAGGGAATAAGTATGGTTAGTGATGTAAACATAAGTCTAGTGATGTTTGGAAATTGATTATTGATTTAAACGCGTTTTTGTAACGTGGGGAAACGTCATAGTTTAGGGGAAACTATGGCGAATTTTTCTAAAAATCTAATCGCGATTAAAGAGGGGATTAAAGGGTGATTAACAATGTTAAACGCGATTAGTGGACATAAACGTCATTTTGGAAACCCTAATGAGAATATTTAAGATTTAAATATTCAATAAGTTTCATGAACTTAAACCTATTCTTTTACATAAATAAATGGGTAAAAATATAACAATGTGTAAATATAATTTTTGGTAAGAAAAATTATATATTTTCGGAAACTTGCTAAGTGCTTGTAATGTGTGTTATATATGTGTATGTATTAGATACCTATAGGGTGATCAAAATACACATACATGTTCCTACATGGTCCAAGAAATGCTAGTAAAATCGGACAATTAAATAAAATGGCCGAAATGGAAATACATAACACTTGATGACGACAATTCGGGCGTATCGACATCGTAAACAAGTTACTACAATGTCGAGTCTAAAAATAACATATTTTTAGACACTAAAGCGAACGCATAACTAAGTGGTCAAAAACAAGAATCCGGAAAGTCGAAAACTATAAAAATTACCAAGTATTTTTCATGTGAAAAACGAACTTATTAAGTTACATGCTTGGTGAATTTTTGGTAAAAATTGCAAGAGTATATTTAATGGACTCACTAGAATTAGACTAGGGCTAGGCCCAATAACAAGAAAACTAGGGCTAGGCCCAATAACAAGAAAACTAGGGCTAGGCCTAATAACAAGAAAACTAGGGCTAGGCCCAATAACAATAAAACGTGGGTTAAGCCCAATGACATAGTTTCGAAGTCATTCGCATATAATTCAATACGTACAGAATACATGAATACACATAACAATCGAGCGAGTAAACTATCAACGCTCTAAAATATAAAGTTGTTCTAAAGATGACAAGCGAAAACATAATAAAGAATTCAAGATGAACAACTTGTGCGAGGTCTGAAAGACCTAGTGTCTAACGAGATTAGTACACATGTAGGTTATTGACACGTACGGACGCTCACTTCGATATCATATTTCACGGAACGCAAATTTGTGAGTTCATGTCCCTCCTTTCACTGCTTTCAATGTTTTGTTTTCAAAAACATCGAGGGGAAATACATGCTAAAACTATTGGTATGTTAGTTACGGAGTAGATGACATGATCAATGTGCATAAGTAGGGAAACAACATTAGTAACCATTAATCACTTAGTGACCAAGGTGCAAAAGGTGTAGATCTATTGGGCTTGAGGCACGCCCCACTCCTGGTTGGTATACCCTGGAGTGCTTTTGTGATCCCAATGATGACAAAGTGTTCTTGGTTTGGTTATTTGCTTATGGTACATTATGTCAGGGGGCTCGCTACCCACTGATAGATCCTTAACAGACTCCATGAATGAATCAGAACATACCATGATTACAAGATAACTATTACAAGATTTCATATGATAACAAATACTGCATGAACTCGCTCAACTTTTGTTGACTTTTTAAAACTACATGTATTTCAGGAAACAGGTCTTGAGCCGGTGATTCACTATGGGATTCGGGAAAACAAATGACAACGATTGCCACTTTTGAAGGGTTTGTCTTCAATATCCCAACCTCGTATGGGTATATAGGAAACAAAACCTTACTAAGTTTTATGTTAAAACTATCTTTGGTGATGTGTAAAACAAACTGATAACTATGTTATGTCTAATGTTGTGAACATGTATAGTACTTGAAACTACTTTTGGGAAAATATGTAAATATTCGTTGGAATTTATATAACTATGGCATCGTTGTTGGTTCATGTTGTTAAATACATTTGGATGCAATGATTACCTTTCTTACGTCACACACAATACGCTTCCGCTACTAGCAGGGTGTGACAGATTGGTATCAGAGCTCCGATTGTAGTGAACCGGGGACAAACTTTTATAAAGTTTGGTCTACAATCACCAAGGGCTCTCACATGAAAACAAAGTTGATAACATTACAAAGATGATTTCAAAAAGTATGACAAAATGACAAAAGGTTTTCATTGTGTCACGATAACATGAGGATCTATCACGCGAAGCTCAATCATAAGTAACGGATATGGATCAATACATGTTTAGTCTATAAGGAATAGACTCGAAACACTAGGAATTACATGTGAAACACGAGAACAAAAATAACATGAGATTTAGTGATTATATATATAATGTATTTATATATGTGTTGTACGGAATATTTTGCCATGAACGAAAATAACTTCGACTACGAATCCTATTATTACACTTGACTCATGCGATGAGAATGACGACCTCGCGTCTATTACGAAGCTTATGGCGGGCGTGGTCCCTGAGAGAGACCCTAAAGCATTGATCCCATGGAAGATGGTTATTTTCCCTCGGATAGTATATGTCCGGCTTTGGTAGTGACGACGAGGCGAAGGTGGCAGCCTTGGACAACAACCCTACTAGTGGGACGAGGTCCCTGAGGCTCATACTAATCGTGATTGATGACACTCTCGTCCAGACAAGGAAGATGAAGTACTCATCTTAAAGGTGCCCCTCCAGTTATTATTATTACGGATTCTTTTTATTCCTATTTCGGCTAGCATTGTGCCCTTTCACGAATAATGACAATGGGCATTAGCATTTGGACAATCACGAAGGTCCCTTCTGTGTTAAAAGTATGTAGACAATAGACTCCTCTCTCTGACTGATCGCCTGCTTTGAACGAGAGACACTGGGGTGACCATGCAAGACAATTTATTATTACGGGGGCCCACGTAATAGCAACTTGTAGTGCATGGGAATCCTGGTGGGCTCTGCAGGTCAAACCAAGAGATCACTATCCATTCGAAGTTCTTAAGTTGTTCAAATTTCTATCTAGTAGAACACTAACCGGAATGGTTACTATAACACTCTACGATACAGGAAGACTACACGTATTGTTTGCACTTAACATTCGATCTATAACATGAGTCATCTGAGACTAGTCATCGAAAGCAAACAAAACTCGTTAGCCACTCATGGAGGATTTTTCCTCAACATTCTCGAAATTCTTGTACATGGGTTGGTTCTTTGGTGTTTATGACACCTTACCTTATCTTAGTTATCGGAGATGATTACATTAAACTCTGTCGTTTGATACTTGTCTTATTCCAAGGAATACTATGGCATGAGCCAAGCTACAACCCCTTCATCTACGGAAATTATAACAATTTTGTCGAAGCTCTTGGAGCTCAAAGAGTATCAACGTATTCGTCACACAGGCTAGTGCGGCGAAGGATTTTTCCTACTTTGGGCGATCGAGATCCAGGAAGTATGGGATACACGTTGTAAAAAAATTGGAGACGACCGTTTGGTTTCTCCTCCTCAACGAATTACTTCTTTTCCCATTTAGGCACATGGCTAATACACTCAAGAGGTACTATGCATTTTGGAATGCATTTATTCATGAATATCATTGTTCAAACATACTGGAGCGACGCTGTCATGAGGTTTCCATGACCAATCACATTCTTAATTCTTAGGCGCATGATAGGCTATATCTGTCCAAATAAAAGCCTAGACCCAATGATACTGTGTATCGAAAACAACGTGGCGTCGACAAGAAAATATACGCCTAGAAGGGGGTCAGTTAATCAGTTCCCTACTATTAAAGTTGAACTAGAGGTCATATGGAACAACATGAGGTTGTCGAGTCAACACTAGTGATGGTACTGATGGTACCGGTAGTTCAAGCGGTTCAAATCCCGATGGGACGAGAATGAGTGGCAATGCCACACTTGGAGATGTAATCACACCAGATTTTAATCCTAAGGCTTTTCCGGATTATAAGCCGCGAGACCTCATTGATACGGAAGGTGCGGTGAGTTCTATCCTCTAGATAAAGACAAGGAAGTCAGTTAACCTTGCTAATAAATGTACTCCTAAGTAAACGTTTTGGTAAACGAATAGCCTTTTGTTGAATGAGGCGTTAACTTGGTGGAATCTCCAAGTGCAAACTATTGGGAGTAATACAACAAAGAGATTATTATGGGAAGAACTCAAGAGTCTTAAGCGAGAAGAGTATTGATCGCTAGTGGAAAAGTTCCAAGTTTGGAAACCGAGCTCTAGAACTCGATCATGATTAGAGCTAATGTTATTAGTTACCCGACGCCCCTACAATCTGTCAAGGATTGATTGCATATTGGGTAACACTCGAATGCAAACGCACTGAGTGCTACATTTGGGGTTTAGCCCTGAGATCCGAATCATGATCACATCATGTCACCCTACCTAGATTTATTTTCAAGTAACTCTCTCAGTCAGTCTCACCAAGGATGTGGTGAGGATGGAGGACTGCCCAAGGAGAGTGTTAAGAGAAAGAGAAACCCCGTGACAAGCAAAGCGAAGGCGATTACTGCCATAATCGATGCTCGCATTAAGAAGTATGCTAATAACTTGTCAAAATTCGGAATGAGATAGGTGAAACTTTCATCATGAGGGCACTTGCAAAAGTGACAAGAGTAGCAGTGTGGTGAGACTTGGCACAAAACAGAAACTAATGAGTTAGTTATATTTAAGAATGAACGAGGTGGTTTTTACTGTGGCAAGGAGGTCACTATGAGCATGGATGGTTAAGGATGAATCAAGCTAGTGAGTAAGCAAGTCTAGGGGTATGCTCTACTCTACAACCATCATGTATCAATTCTTTGGATACCAACGTCGGCTTAACTTAGTGTCTTTAGATACTAAGCATATACACGAATTAGAGTCATGTAGGTTAAACATGTCTTGCTCTATCAAGATAGCTAATGAGGAATTAGCGAAGTCATGTGAAGTCATTAAGGGTCACCGATACGTTCCTATCAACCGACCCGTTGCATCCGTTTTGTTTAACACCAGTGTTGGTATTAGTTTCATCCCCGTAAAATTCAAAGTATGCTTGGCCGAGTCAAGTAAACAAGACGTCCTCTCATTCAATAGGATTGGCCAATGGTAAATTAGTCAAGTCAGGAAGGACATCAAAGGATGCACACTCGAACTTGGAGCACGAAAATTCCGTAACGACTTTTCACTCATTCAATTGGGTTGTTACGACGTAGTTTTTAACGTAGACTAGTTAACCGATAATCAAGCCGTAGTCATAGGTCACGAGAAGATCATTAGCTTCCCCCTGTCCGACGAGAGAACATCTTTTAGTACTCGGGGAGAATCAAGACACGCCACTACGAATTATTAGTTGCATGAAGGCTCAAAAATGTTTGAGGAAAGGATGCATCGTCTTTCTTGCACATGTGGTGGACAAGAAGGTCGAGGGGCGCAAGGTGGAAGGCATACCTGTAGTGAAGGAATATCCCTAAGTCTTTCCGGAAGACTTGTTGGGACTGCCTCCACAACGACAAGTGAAATTCCGTATCGATCTTGTGCCGGGAGCGGCACCGGTGGCGAAAGCTCCATATAGACTCGCGCCCTCGGAGATGCAGGAATTATCTACTCAGCTTCAGGAGTTACTTGACAAGGGATTCATTAGACCGAGTTTCTCACCTTGGGGAGCTCCGGTGCTATTTGTCAAGAAGAAGGACGGAACCTTTCGAATGTGCATCGATTACAGAGAACTAAACAAGCTAACTATCAAAAATCGGTATCCTTTACCGAGGATTGATGACTTGTTCGATCAGTTACAAGGTTCCAGCTTCTACTCCAAGATCGATCTAAGATCCGGATACCATCAGCTGAGGATTCAGGAGGAAAGCATTCCTAAGACAACGTTTAGGACTCACTATGGGCATTACGAGTTCCTAGTTATGCCTTTTGGCTTAATGAACGCTCCCGCCGTATTCATGGACTTGATGAATCGGGTATGTAAACCATACCTGGACAAGTTCGTGATCGTATTCATTGATGACATTTTAACATACTCACGAACAGAGGCGGAACACGAGCAACACTTGAGAACTATTCTGGAGTTACTTAAGAAGGAACAATTGTACGCTAAGTTCTCAAAATGCGAATTTTGGATTCGTGAAGTACAATCTAATCACTATTTATATTTCTTAATCTCATGCATTTAGCGTAATTTAATTACGTAACTGGGTCGTATACTGAATAACAGCGTTAGGACAAGAAAACAAAGCTAAAACATATGTTAGTTTTTCGTCGTATGGTGAAACCAAACAAACAATGTCCTAGAGGTGTTGGTAGAAAGTGCTGCGTGCACTATTCACGGTTACACTATTTATGCCAGCAAACCGTGAAATCAGACCAAAACACTGAAAAACGACACTCGGATAACATAACTGAGTCCATTTATATAAGAAAACATTATTGTGAAAACACGTCTTGCAAAGAAAAAAGACTTTCCGGTATAACGCCCTAATCTCAAAAATGTTCGTTTCGGCTTAAAATATGGTATTTTTAATGCGTCCGAACTTATAGAAGACCCCTGCAAAGGGTGGCTCAACTTGAATTTCGGGACGAAATTCTTTTTAACAGGGGGAGAATGTGACAACTGGCAAATAACTGGTAATTCCGTACAATCTAATCACTATTTATATTTCTTAATCTCATGCATTTAGCGTAATTTAATTACGTAACTGGGTCGTATACTGAATAACAGCGTTAGGACAAGAAAACAAAGCTAAAACATATGTTAGTTTTTCGTCGTATGGTGAAACCAAACAAACAATGTCCTAGAGGTGTTGGTAGAAAGTGCTGCGTGCACTATTCACAGTTACACTATTTATGCAAGCAAACCGTGAAATCAGACCAAAACACTGAAAAACGACACTCGGATAACATAACTGAGTCCATTTATATAAGAAAACATTATTGTGAAAACATGTCTTGCAAAGAAAAAAGACTTTCCGGTATAACGCCCTAATCTCAAAAATGTTCGTTTCGGCTTAAAATATGGTATTTTTAATGCGTCCGAACTTATAACAAAGCATTTCCGGGACTTCGGAATAAGGTCAATTGATGAAAAACATACTAAAACAATAAGATGATACCAACGGAAGATACATAATCACAAGTTTCCGGCGTTACGTCGCTATGCGCTAAACTAGTCCGTTAGCGGTTCGACGAACTAGTAGGCGACATTTTTGGTCATGAAACAAGCAAACGAAGAATCTAGCGAGCTAGTGAAGCTAAATTTGGGACTCGGAATCATTTCATACAACCTTCGGATGCAAGAAAACAACTTGCGGAATTTCTTGTCGGTACGACATAAAAGTACCGTAAACGAGCCGACGACGAAACGAAAAGCATTTTAAGCATCAAGACATGATTTTTACTAGTTTAGGGAACTAGTTAATAATAATTTTGGTTTCGAAACACTAATTACCCCCTAACGACGTAATTAAACCCCTAATCACCCTACACCTCTTAATTACTAAAATATCTATTTTTAGTAACTCCTTAAAAAAAAAGATATATTACACCCCCCCCCCCATGACTTACGAAAATATGGGGGGCCCCACCTCTTTGATTTTGTTTGAAGTAAGAAGAAATATGGTATGACACAAGTTATGATTTTTGATTGAAGTATCTAACTTAATTGAACACAAATCATAACATTTCATTCTTATCACAAAGTTTCAAAGTCAAAAAAAAAAAAAAAAAAAAAAAACCCTTCCTTGGTGCTCTCTTGTTCACGGCAGCCATAGTCCCACCATTTACTCACTTTCAAGTTCTAGTAAACACCCCATTTTTACACTAAATTAAACCTTACAAGATCATCCTTCCATGGGGTAAACTTGGAGCTTTACTAGGAGTCTTGTTGGAGCTTATCTTTCTTCTAATCTTCTTATTTAGCTTGTGCATTTTGTGAGTCTTCTAAACACAATTTTTATGTTTCTTATTACTAGTTAATCATAGAAGTACAAGTTGATTATCTTGAAGTTAAAGTTAAACATAATCAAAAACCCTAAACATAAAGCTAATAAACACTAAATATGAATATATTATGTGTTGATTTATGTTGTTTAGTGTTAATATGTTCATGTGATCTTGTTGATTATGTTATTTTTTTTGTGATTAGTAGCTTAAAGTGTCTAATTATGATGATCTTGTTGTTAGTTTTATGTAGTATTTTATATTTGTGTTCATATTATTATGATGAACATAAATATGTGATTTAAACATAGTTATGTTTAAATCAAGAAAGATTATCAACTTCAAAGATTATGAGCATTTATATATAAACTTGATTTAGTGATTCTTGAAAGATTAAACCAAGAATAATCATGTGAAAAGGCTTTTAACAACACTAATTAACTTGGTTTTTGACATAAAATGAGTTTATGTGATATTAATTATCCAAAGTGTTATGTAAAAGTCTTGAAAATTTCTACATAAAGATGTGTGAATCTTTAAAAGTGAAAAACAATTTACAATCAAGTTTATGTAAGAAATAAACTTAATAAATGGTTAACTTTGAAGACTTGAAAGTTTAAGCAAAATAATGCTCATAAGAATCTTTGAGGGAATAAGTATGGTTAGTGATGTAAACATAAGTCTAGTGATGTTTGGAAATTGATTATTGATTTAAACGCGTTTTTGTAACGTGGGGAAACGTCATAGTTTAGGGGAAACTATGGCGAATTTTTCTAAAAATCTAATCGCGATTAAAGAGGGGATTAAAGGGTGATTAACAATGTTAAACGCGATTAGTGGACATAAACGTCATTTTGGAAACCCTAATGAGAATATTTAAGATTTAAATATTCAATAAGTTTCATGAACTTAAACTTATTCTTTTACATAAATAAATGGGTAAAAATATAACAATGTGTAAATACAATTTTTGGTAAGAAAAATTATATATTTTCGGAAACTTGCTAAGTGCTTGTAATGTGTGTTATATATGTGTATGTATTAGATACCTATAGGGTGATCAAAATACACATACATGTTCCTACATGGTCCAAGAAATGCTAGTAAAATCAGACAATTAAATAAAATGGCCGAAATGGAAATACATAACACTTGATGACGACAATTCGGGCGTATCGACATCGTAAACAAGTTACTACAATGTCGAGTCTAAAAATAACATATTTTTAGACACTAAAGCGAACGCATAACTAAGTGGTCAAAAACAAGAATCCGGAAAGTCGAAAACTATAAAAATTACCAAGTATTTTTCATGTGAAAAACGAACTTATTAAGTTACATGCTTGGTGAATTTTTGGTAAAAATTACCCAATGACATAGTTTCGAAGCCGTTCGCATACAATTCAATACGTACATAATACATGAATACACATAACAATCGAGCGAGTAAACTATCAACGCTCTAAAATATAAAGTTGTTCTAAAGATGACAAGCGAAAACATAATAAAGAATTCAAGATGAACAACTTGTGCGAGGTCTGAAAGACCTAGTCTAGTGTCTAACGAGATTAGTACACATGTAGGTTATTGACACGTACGGACGCTCACTTCGATATCATATTTCACGGAACGCAAATTTGTGAGTTCATGTCCCTCCTTTCACTGCTTTCAATGTTTTGTTTTCAAAAACATCGAGGGGAAATACATGCTAAAACTATTGGTATGTTAGTTACGGAGTAGATGACATGATCAATGTGCATAAGTAGGGAAACAACATTAGTAACCATTAATCACTTAGTGACCAAGGTGCAAAAGGTGTAGATCTATTGGGCTTGAGGCACGCCCCACTCCTGGTTGGTATACCCTGGAGTGCTTTTGTGATCCCAATGATGACAAAGTGTTCTCGGTTTGGTTATTTGCTTATGGTACATTATGTTAGGGGGCTCGCTGCCCACTGATAAATCCTTAACAGACTCCATGAATGAATCAGAACATACCATGATTACAAGATAACTATTACGAGATTTCATATGATAACAAATACTGCATGAACTCGCTCAACTTTTGTTGACTTTTTAAAACTACATGTATTTCAGGAAACAGGTCTTGAGCCGGTGATTCACTATGGGATTCGGGAAAACAAATGACAACGATTGCCACTTTTGAAGGGTTTGTCTTCTATATCCCAACCTCGTATGGGTATATAGGAAACAAAACCTTACTAAGTTTTATGTTAAAACTATCTTTGGTGATGTGTAAAACAAACTGATAACTATGTTATGTCTAATGTTGTGAACATGTATAGTACTTGAAACTACTTTTGGGAAAATATGTAAATATTCGTTGGAATTTATATAACTATGGCATCGTTGTTGGTTCATGTTGTTAAATACATTTGGATGCAATGATTACCTTTCTTACGTCACACACAATACGCTTCCGCTACTAGCAGGGTGTGACAGATTGGTATCAGAGCTCCGATTGTAGTGAACCGGGGACAAACTTTTATAAAGTTTGGTCTACAATCACCAAGGGCTGCAAATTCTGCCAGAAAACGCAGCTTGAACCTTCGATACGGAAAAATTCATAAAACGCTCAATTTTCGTCGAAAAAATGCGATTCTAGTGGGTTTTAAAGATATTTCCTGGAATTACATTTTAAACTCAAGAAACACATGTTTTTGTCACGTTTTGTCCACGTTACAGCCAATACAAGTCGGCTGTAAATTCTAATAAGAAGTTGTTTGAATTCAGCTTTCAATTAAAACATGTTTATGACATTATATCACTATCTTTAACAATAAAAAACCCTAACAACAATCACCTTCAATGGTGTTCATGGATTTTACTAGAATTAGGCATGATTTCAACATATACTTGTCTAGGGTTTACTCCTAGACACTACAATGTTCCTATTTCATCCATATAACAATCATGCATCAACAATTTCCGAATTCTCTAAGTTCATCAGAATTTCAAGTAGAGATTTTCTATCAAGTTTCACATACCTTATGACCCCATTGCAATGGAGATCACCAATCTAGGCTCGGATTTCGTTTTGGAGTTGATCTTGACCTTCAATTTTAGAGATTTGTGAGAGTTTAGGGTTTTGAAGATGAGCTTAGGTCGCCCCTGTGTTTTCCTGCGACCAGACACACACCAAGTGTGTGTTTGGTTTTTAATTGTTTTATTTAATAAAACTATTTTTTTCATCTTTTCACTTTTGGCCCCTCAACTTTTCCCAAGTTTCATTTAGGGTGTTTTAACAAAGTTTCCTTATTACTACAACACTTGTGATTAACTAGGTTATTTATTCCTAGTTATTTCATCTCATTTATATCCGATATTAAATTTATAATAAAAAGATTTATATTTTCGGGTACGACCCGGTTTATTTTAAGTCCCGTTATCTCGGGCTGTTTATAAACTTTTATTTCTTCAAAAGTTTTCGTTCAACTTTTATTTAATATTAGGTTTATTTGTTTAAATCCTAATATTTACCGGGTTAATTTCACCACTAACGGTATTTTACCCGTTCATAAATGTTAATGTGGTTTGATTACCAAACCCGTTTTCGGGGTGTTACAATGTTGACATTTGTTTTGTCAAAAAATGTTAATACATCTCCCTGATCCACTTTCATTATAAATGTTTGATACTGATTGGTGGTGGTATCACAGTGGCCGGAATCATTTTTTTGTTGAGTTGGTTTTTTGGGGATTTTTTATTTTGGGGGTGTTTGAGTTGATTTGGAGATTGTGGTAAAGGGTGGTGGTTGTAGATGATTAAGGGTGGTGGTGGTGGCGGCGGTTCTTGATTTAGAGATGATGGTTTTAGTGGCTGTGGTTGTTGATTTGGTGGAGGTGGTTGTGGGGGTTGAAAGGATTATTAAATTTGAGCGGAGATACATAAAGGACAAAACTTGTAATTTACTCTATAATTTAAAACGGGTGTATCGGCTCTGTTATATAGTAACGGATCCACACACACTTGGGCCAAGCCCAAGCCCAAGCCCAACCCCACTCCCTATACCTAAACCCTAACATACATATTTATCCTTAACCCCCTCCCCCTCTCATTTTCTCAAAAATCTTTATACCCTAAAAACTAACACAGCCGCACACTTCCTTTTCTCACACCTCACCGGCGACCGGAGATAAGGATTCCGGCCAGTGCCTTCCTTCTCCGACGAGCGCACACATCCTCTCAACCCTTCTTCTTCCACTATCTTTCACCCACAACACAAATCCCTTCCCTCATACACCTTCACCCGGCCACAACCACCCACAGCAGGTTCAATCAGCGGCGGAGGTAGCACGGTGGTGCCGTCGGACTGATTGGTTCAAGCACAGAGAGTCAGTGATCGAGAGAGAGAGAGAGAGAGAGAGAGAGAGAGAGAGAGAGAGAGTAGGCTGGAAACAGGGGGCCGGCGTCACCTGCAACGTCACCAGCGACAAACGCCGCTTACGGCGGCGGTTCTGTCTTGTTCCGGCGAGCTGATGATGAAGATTTACGACGTTTAAAACGTTGATGCTGATGAAGATGTTGAGCGACGGCCGACGACGGAGCCACGCCGGCGGCGACATTTAGGAGTGACGATGGTGATGGGGTTCTGTTGTGACGATGATGGTGGTGGCTGAGGTTCAGTTCCGGCGAGGTGACGTCAGCAGAGGCGTCGGTGCGGTAGCGTCGGGACTGAGGCATAATTGGTAAGTCATTTTTTATATACCAAACGACTGTGTTGCTAGTCCTGTGATTTCATTTCAGTTCCTAGCTTTGTGATTTAATCTATCAATTGCAAGGTGTTTAATAAAATGTGTAACAAACAGTTTAGTATAAAGGGTATTATAGAATGTATGATTGCTGCCCTTGTGTTCCTTACATTTTGAGGGTTTTTAAGTAAAATTGATAACTGTTGATATTATTTTTAATGAACATGGTAATAAGGATGATGATCTGGGATTTCATTGTTGGAATTTATTTGGTGTTTTAAAAGAATGTTAAAAAAAAGCCTGCTATTAAAAGTTACCTTTGAACTTCTTTGTACATTGTGGGCAGGGGCGGACCTAGGTTATGCCCAAGGTGGGCGGGCGCACCCCTTGGAAAAAAAAATTTAGTGTATATTTTAGGCAAAAAACCCGACCGCACCCCTTGAAAATATGCTTGAGCCACTCATCCGCACCCCCAGCAAATAATTCCTGGGTCCGCCACTGATTGTGGGTTGGTTAGAACTATATGAACGAAAATTTATTTGGTATATGTAAAAGTGTGCACGTGATTAATGATAAACTGTTAGCTTAGATTTACACTAATGTTTGTTGATTTGGTGATTGAGGCTTTATGAATGCTAGATTAGGTAAAGTTTACAAATGTTTGTGCATGAAGTACAACTCATTCTCAATGTGGGGCAATTTGTAAGATGGATATTATCTATTGACGTATGCATGTCGCACACTCTGACCGACCACACATTTATTGGCTGGCCCCCACTTAACCGATTCGTACACCTTGCTCTTGGTCGCACAAACCGCCCCAATCGCACACATTGTTTGTAATCGTACACTGCATCCTTTTCATAACATGCACATTATTAATGGACCTCACAAGTTGGGCTACTTGAGCACAATGGACCGCACAAATGATATAAACCCGTGCATTTGGATTGGTTACACACTATCTGGAACATGCCCCTAATTTTATACTGGTCGCACACTTTATTCCAAACGCACACTAAAGTTGGGCATGCACACCTATTCTTTTTAAAGATACAGTATCACTTTTAGGCCTCCTGTTTGGGCTGCATATTACCGGTTGGGCCACACAAAGGGTAGGGACCCATATGGTTGAAACAGACGCACAGTACTTGGATCTTATCCGTAATTGTTTATGACCACACACTTCCCATGAGTCTTATACTAGAATTTTTGGTCGCACAAATCAATTCCAATCGCACACTGAATTCGTACAAACATGCACATGGACTTCATGGTTGGGCCACATGAGCCCAGTTTGGGCCGATACCCATAACCCTTGGATTGAGCCGCACACTGTTTGGTCATGTTATTAATTGTGTTTGAACCGCACACTTGGGCTGCTTATATTAGATTCATGTTCATTAGGTTACTACTATTGTTATAATACTTGTGCTATAACCCATTTGTGTAAACCTACTTGTGGTACAAAATACATGTTAAGCATTGTTTGTACACTACTTGCTAAATACGTGTAACTAATACGTGATTACTTGTATGCCTATATTATATTAATTAACAAACTGTAAATTCAACATTTATATATACTTAATAATTTTTAACTCCAATTTAATAACTTCCTAATATATTTAAAAATCCGAAATTTACATTTTATATTAACTATATTGATGGCCGAATTTACATTTTATATTATTGGTAAAATCTTGATTTAAAATATCTAATCAGTTGCCTTTTTTTTCAATGATTCCTTGAAAGCATAATACAAATGTTTGTGTTCAATCCAAAAAACATAAAAACTGAAATTGTTATTCAAACAAAGGAAACACTTTATATTCGTAACAAATAACCCATAACTCAAAAGTTGTAAAATACTAATTGTCTTTATCACCAGTGTTGCCTATGTAGAACATACGTTTTGAATTAGAGGTTGGCAATGTAGCATCAACATCATTCACTTCACTAACAATGCGTTTGCCAATTTCATTCTTCTGCACATCATCACTGATGTTCTCTTTATTCTTAGTTGTTTTATCTTCCTTCATTTCATTGTAATCTTCTATTCTTTTGCGATACATTTCAGGAGGAAAATATTCTGTATAAACTACTTTATACAGCGACGGGCTATCCTCCCATAGAGTTTCCTGCGTTCATAAAAGATAAATAATTTTGAATTAATAAGAACAATGTTGATAAAAAGTTTTTTAATTTCAATATAACTAAAACACAACAATAATATATTACCAGATAACTTTCAACATAGTTAAGGTGTAGCCACACAAACTCCCATGATGATAGCCCGTGACGCCATTCTCTACATACACATTTGCAGCGATCAATCGATCTAGCATTGAGCCTCATTAAAATCTCAAAAAGTAGAATATTAAAAGGAAGAGAAACCATTATGTAAAAAAGTTGAAACCTATAATTCAATATGTTATGTAGATTATTTATATATAAGATCAAATTGGGCCTAATTAAAAATAAAAAAGTCGATTCAAATTGAAATATGGTAATTCCTTTATAAATTCTAATGTGGATTCTATATATATTTTGTATTTTATAATTCAAAATTGAATTAAGACATTATTAGTCAACCGTAATATTTGGTTTATTAATGGAATCTTGATTTCATTTTTATGATTTGATTTTTTTTGAATAATCAATTCTCTAACTAATCGGCCATCTATTAATTAATAATTCAATAATTTGAAAAATATGTTTTGTAAAAGTCATTGTAATATTTGCAATCGACTACAAGTAACTTTATGTTTGCAATCGACTTATTCGTAATTAAATATTTCAAAATATAAAAATCACATGTTTATATTATTGATAAGATATAAATGGTTCAACATTTTGAAAAAGTGTAATATTTGCAATAAATTTGAGCAAATTCAATTTAGACGATATCCATCGATTATCCATCGATTGAAATGGTGAATACTATTTAATATATTTAATATAATTAATTAATCAATTGAAATAATTGTTCAAATTTATTGCAAATATTACACTTTTTCAAAATGTTGAACCATCTATATCTTATCAATAATATAAACATGTGATTTTTATATTTTGAAATATTTAATTACGAATAAGTTGATTGCAAACATAAAGTTACTTGTAGTCGATTGCAAATATTTCAGTGATTTTTACAAAACATATTTTTCGAATTATTGAATTATTAATTAATAGATGGCCGATTAGTTAGAGAATTAATTATTCAAAAAAATCAAATCATAAAAATGAAATCAAGATTCCATTAATAAACCAAATATTACGGTTGACTAACTTATAATGACTTAATTCAATTTTGAATTATAATTATATATAAAGAATCCACATTAGAATTTATAAAGGAATTACCATATTTCAATTTGAATTGGCTTTTTTATGTTTCTTTAATTAGGCCCAATTTGATCTTATATATAAATAATCTAATAGGTTTCAACTTTTTTACATAATGGTTTCTCTTCCTTTTGATATTCTACTTTTTGAGATTTTAATGAGGCTTAGTGCTAGATCGATTGATCCCTGCAAATGTGTATGTAGAGAATGGCGTCACGGGCTATCATCATGGGAGTTTGTGTGGCTACACCTTAACTATGCTGAAAGTTATCCGGTAATATATTATTGTTGTGTTTTAGTTATATAGAAATTGAAAAACTTTGTATCAACATTGTTCATATTAATTCAAAATTATTTACCTTTTATGAACACAGGAAACTCTTTGGGAGGATAGCCTGTCGTTGTATAAAGTAGTTTATACAGAATATTTTCCTCCTGAAATGTATCGCAAAAGAATAGAAGATTATGATGAAATGAAGGAAGATAAAACGACTAAGAATAAAGAGAACATCAGTGATGATGTGCAGAAGAATGACATTGGCAAACGCACTGTTAGTGAAGTGAATGATGTTGATGCTTCATTGCCAACCTCTAATTCAAAACGTATGTTCTACATAGGCAACATTGGTGATAAAGACAATTAGTATTTTATAACTTTTGAGTTATGGGTTATTTGTTACGAATATAAAGTGTTTCCTTTGTTTGAATAACAATTTCAGTTTTTATGTTTTTTGGATTGAACACAAACATTTGTATTATGCTTTCAAGGAATCATTAAAAAAAATAAGGCAACCGATTAAATATTTTAAATCAAGATTTTACCAGTCTTATAAAATGTAAATTCGGCTGTCAATATAGTTAAATATAAAATGTAAATTTCGGATTTTTAAATATATTAGGAAGTTATTAATTTGGAGTTAAAAATTATTAAGTATATATAAATGTTGAATTACAGTTTGTTAATTAATATAATATAGGTTTTAAATTTCTAAAAAATATGAAAAGATATTTTCAATACTTAGGACAAACCCTTTATCTGCCGAGCAAACCACAGTGAGTTTACAACTTTTACTAAAAGCATGCTTTCCTGGTGGGTTTGGGAACTTCATATATACTCTCTTTGGGACGGGAACTTCACATATTCCCGGTGGTTGGGAACTTCATACACTAAACGAAAATCTTCCATGAAAGTCCCTTATTCATTTATACTGATTAGTCGTCGTCCGAGACGAGCAGGATATTAGTTGATAGCGCTATTAGGTTTGACAACCTCGCACCGTGCCTTTGGAGGAGGACGGGAGCGAACTATAATCAAGGAATTTCGGTCAATGACGGTAGACATTGATCAAAAGGGCAAATAACAATTACGTCGAAGTTCGGTACTGCACAATTTAGTGGATCATATATGGGGTAGCGCCCCATGATTTATTTTCGACATGGTAGCTTCATAAAAATGATGTTTTTGGTAGAACGAGAAAAACATTTTCAAAAACCGTGAACTCGCTAACTTTATGTTGACACCCTACTGCATGTTTGCAGGTTTTTAGGTACAACTACGAACAGACAATGCAAACAGATGGAGTGTGTAAGTGGTACGTTTTGAATATTCGTCTAAATTGTGGTTTCTAACTGTGATAAACATTTTACATTTCCGCTGCAAACTTAAACTATGTTTTTGAAAAATTTAAATTAGGTGACTAATTGTACTATTATTTGTAATACTTTACACTTTTCACAAACGGTTCAAAATAATTAGTGGCTGAATCCTAGGCAGTCGCACGGCTCGCGGTATTACTCCACATGTGGAATTTGAGGGTGTGACATTTACAGTATAGTTTACAATATAAGTTTTTCCTGTTTCCAACTACTTATAACGACCATTACAAACCACCGGTTTCTGATTTCATGCCCTTATAATATTTTGATTAAATTGTATATGTACTACATAATTAACTAAAAAGATGTAATAGTGACCAATATTTTGAAATGTGTCGGTATTACTATGGTATTTCAGATTTTCTCTAAATCATTTTGAATAGTTCCATAAAAATATTTTTCAACAAATGTTTTTTAAGTAGTTACGTAATTAGCGTAATTAGCATACGTGTACATAATAAACCACCACTAACCCTTGGCCAATAAAATGTAACAACCGCACAAAATTTCCGTTACCCATTCCTAAAATGCACACTAAGGAATAGAGGTGCACAAAATAACCGGTTAATTAACCGTAACTGGTTATTAATCGAAACCGTAACCGGCTAATAACCGATTTAGGAATAACCGGTTCAATAGGTTATTTAACTGTAGGTTAGTAACCGGTTATAAGTGTTTAGTATAATAACCGGTTTTTTTAAACCGGTTTTTTAACCGATAGACTGGTTAACCGAAAAAATAACCGAAAAATTCAAAAAAAAAAAGGCAAAAAAACCGGTTAATTAATCGAACTGATTAAAGTAATTAACCGGACCAGTTAAAAAAATAACCGGTTAAAGTAATAACCGGTAAAAGCATTAACCTGTTAAAGTCAAAAAGTCAAATTAACCGGTATAACTGGTTAACCGAACCGGTTATTAAAATTAACTGGTTTGTGCACCTCTACTAAGGAACCCTAATTGGAACCCTTGACTAGTGTGCTGCGACCCGAAACGGAAAAACGGACGAAACCAGCAACAGGGCCCCATAAAACTCAAGGGGGATCCCCTAATTGATCTGTGACGCCCGAAACGAATTGTGAACACGTTTCATTCGAATTTGACACCCCTCCATGCTAGATTCGACACAAGGCTACCCTAGCCTAAAAAGGTCGTCGTCGCGCCACGCGACAGGACCAGGTAATGCTGGCGCGTCACGCGAAGGAGAAAAAAATCGACTATAACCCAGGGGTTGGCACTTGAACATATTGCTTGTTTCGACGTTAAAATTCGATCGTTATAATACCTGTTGCTCTGTTTCTTTCAAAAATACAAACGAAATCTCGAAACGCTACAGCGATATCAGGGTAATAACTCGATTACTGCTACGGTACTATATCTGATCGATTAAAACCGATCCGATGGATGTTTAAGTGCTGCCGATACTCGACTATACTTTGTCATTCGTCGTGAGGGTTTCGATCTCGCGATTATCGTAAATGCTGTATTAACAACCACTTCCTGATCAAATTGAGAAGTGGTGGACGATTGATTGGCACTTCCAGAATTTCATGAACAATCCCAACCCATACTACCTACAATTTGAACCTGCTCTTGCTACCTTTCCACCCATGAACCCAGAAAATGTCGCTGAGCTGGGCCATTATGGCGAAGAGTTGGTGGACGCGGGAAACAGAATCTGATCAATGGGTGAAAGCCTCGTCTGGAAATACAAAGAGCGGGAGTTCAACTTTTGAGGCGAGCTAACTATAGAATAAGTGTTTGTATAATATTAATACGTTGTGAAAAAATAATATAATATATAATATCACATAATAAATAAATAAAATATCTGTAAATATGTGGTTGTGTACTCAAGATTGACCGATTTTTGTTACCCCGCTAGACAAAGAGATGACCATTTTCCGTGGCCTGTATGTTGTTCGTGGAAAAACGTATGTTGTTATACATTTAAAACAAAATAGACTTGAAAAAAAACATAATATTTGGAGCAAAACATTCCCTAATCTATCAGGAGCAAAACTTTGCATAATGTAACAACTAGTATTTTAATATTTAAACGGAAGCTTACATTGAGTATTTCATATCGAACAGAAAATCCCATATACGCTGTTCTTCCGATGTAATATCGATTTCCATTTCGTCATTATGGTCATCATATGACCGGTTGAACCTACCAAATGGTTTTCTTCATCTTGATTCAAGTTCGTTTACCCAAGCCTTATGCGTGATATCATTTTCAGCCATTTCCTTGCCTGCTTAATTTTATTTTTTGTTTGTTAGTATTAATAAAAAAATGCCAAGTTATTATAATTTTTGAATGAAGTTAAAAACATGTAGAACTTACCATTGATTGTATTTTTGGTCTCTTCTTCTTTTGAATGCTTATCTTCTTGATTTATGCCATCACTTTTATGCACATCAGGTGGTACGGAAGTTTCCGTATTATCTGTCTCATCGACATCAGCACCTGCAATTTTTTTTTGGTTCTGATAAGTCCGATTATTTGTTGTGTACACAAATAACACATGTTAACGTTTTTATTTTTTTTGGAATCATGACTTACCTAGTTCGGCGTCTTGTGTGAGTAGCTGAAAGATAGGCCCATCAAGCAATCTTGGCATGTTTTTTGTTTCGTTGCTCCTGTCCAATTCTACTCATTTACATGTAGACATACATATACTTGTTACTTTGTGTATGATCGGTTTTTCTTGATTTTTTTATACACGTAACAGGTTATACCTGAGTTTATATAATGGTTGAATGAAAAAAAAAAACACCTAGAACTTACTTGTCGGTGTAGCTTTCGTATCTTGATGTTTTGCCTCATTTTCTTCGTCGCGTATGACTCAACATGCGCCACTTTTTTCTGTAGTAGCTGCCGAACCTGCTGTGGTATCTCTGCCACTTTCTTCATCATGTATGATCTCTTGTGTTTTGTCACCCTCACCCCCATCTAGTTAGTTAAATGCGGTCACATTACTTTTAGCGCGTTACTTTGTATGACTTTTTACTTTATTGTTAATTAAAACATGTTACATTTTTTTACTTGTAGAGAAATGTAACATTGTTGTCACTATGTTTTTTTTATTATTATTTTTGTATGTACAATTTTTGCACGTGTATGTTGTCGTGTATGTTTCTATAGTTGAGTTTCTATTTCAAAACAAAAAATTAAGATTACCTTTTGCACACATAAGATTTTTGTTAGGTTTGCCATCACTAAAGTTACCTTTCGCAGACACAACTTTCTTCCTTCGCTTGGCATCACCATCACCCCGATCACCGCCAGATGCTGCATACGTTACTTTCTTCCTTCGCTTAGCATCACCATCACCCCGATCACCGCCAGATGCGACATACGTTTAAAAAAAGTATTAAAAACAATTAAATATGCCAATTAACTCAATGAGCTTATTATCACATGTGCCGGTATGATATTTTTTGCACCTCACCTTTTTTTTGTAAATTATCAGTCGCAGCAGTGCGTTTTTTCTCTGGCACATTCTCGTGATCGTGTATAGTCGAATCTGTCAAGTATCATTATTTGTTTTATAAATGATTGGTATTTAAAGATTCAGTACATGATCATGATCCATTAAATGCTCATCAAGGCTTTGAACTATCATACATACGGATTTTTAATGGTAGTGTTATATTTGGGATGTTATCAAAATGGACCTTGTTAATCTATCTTTAACTTAAATTTTAACTTGTAAGAGTAAATCGATTGAATCTCAGGAACCGAAATTTTTTTTTAAGAAATTTTGCAGATTGTGTTTTTTTACGTAAGATGATAAGAAAGTGTAGTTTCATGCGATTGGATTGATGAGATTCCATAAAACGGCTGATGAGCTTTGCGGCTCAACTAATGTGAACGAACTTGCGATAAGTACATTCCTATTAACAAATTCGTTCACAATTTCCTTGTTTCAGCAAGTCTTACACAATAAGTTATCTCGCATAGTATATTAAGCTACAAATACTTATGAATACTTTTTTTGTGTAAACGGTTATGGGAATGCAAAAAAGGTAAATAGGTAGGTAAAAAAGTTCATACCATCGATGTTTGCCACATCAGTTGGAGTTGCGGCATCATCTTCAGGGTCTGCATTTGTCAAAAAAAAAAAATTAGTTACGCTTTGTAGAAAAAGTAAACACATCTTCAGGTTACTGATTTATCCGTTATCCGTATTACCTTCTGTGTAATCATTTTCGGGGTTTTGCATTGTGTTGTTGAGAGACATGAAGACTCCAGCAATTTTTTTCCGTGGGGTATCAGGCGCCAACCATACCCTTATAAAATCTCAAATAACAGCATTTCAAAAGGAATATAAAAGATTGTATGAAGAAATGAAACATATAATGGATTACTGAGTATAACATATAGATTAATAACCTAATTTATAAAAGTAAAATGAAAATGAGCTTGAAACATAAATTCAATTTAGACGATATCCATCGATTGAAATGGTGAATACTATTTAATATAATTAATTAATCAATTGAAATATTTGTTCAAATTTATTGCAAATATTACACTTTTTCAAAATGTTGAACCATCTATATCTTATCAATAATATAAACATGTTATTTTTATATTTTGAAATATTTAATTACGAATAAGTTGATTGCAAACATAAAGTTACTTGTAGTCGATTGCAAATATTTCAGTGATTTTTACAAAACATATTTTTCGAATTATTGAATTATTAATTAATAGATGGCCGATTAGTTAGAGAATTAATTATTCAAAAAAATCAAATCATAAAAATGAAATCAAGATTCCATTAATAAACCAAATATTACGGTTGACTAACTTATAATGACTTAATTCAATTTTGAATTATAAAATATATAAAGAATCCACATTAGAATTTATAAAGGAATTACCATATTTCAATTTGAATTGGCTTTTTTATGTTTCTTTAATTAGGCCTAGTTTGATCTTATATATAAATAATCTAATAGGTTTCAACTTTTTTACATAATGGTTTCTCTTCCTTTTGATATTCTACTTTTTGAGATTTTAATGAGGCTCAATGCTAGATCGATTGATCGCTGCAAATGTGTATGTAGAGAATGGCGTCACGGGCTATCATCATGGGAGTTTGTGTGGCTACACCTTAACTATGCTGAAAGTTATCCGGTAATATATTATTGTTGTGTTTTAGTTATATAGAAATTGAAAAACTTTTTATCAACATTGTTCTTATTAATTCAAAATTATTTACCTTTTATGAATAGGGGTGTTTACGATCCGATCCGATCGAGGGTCTGCTCATGCTCGGATTGAATTACAACCGATCCGATCCGAGCGGATCAAATTTGTAAAACCGATCGCAAAAGTGATGCTCATGCTTGGATTGAATTTGAATCGAATCGATCCGATCGGCTCGGTTTCGCTCGGTTTTTATCAAATCCTAAAAAAAAGCGAGTGAATCGTTTTTCGCTCGATTGAATAATAAGGCTTCGTTCAACAAAAACAAATTCTAACTTAAAGTGCGAATACAAAAGCAACATAAAATAAAGTGCGAATACATAAGAAACATAAAATAAAGTGCGAATACAAAAGCAACACAAAATAAAGTGCGAATACAACCAACCAGGCCCAACTAGCAAGAAGCTAGAAAGGACCTGGGACAAACAACAACTAATCACCAACCATGTTTACATCAAAATTTTGCCAACTGTCGAATGTCATCGATCTCCATCTTGCTCTATGCTACTATAACAAACATACCAAACAGAAACATAACATAACATACCAAACAGCAGATTAAAAAAAACAGCAGATTGAAGAACTGTTGAAGACCGTCCGAAGATTGAAGACTAGAGACAGCGGCGATATGTGTGTCGGAGATTAGAGGGTCGGAGACGGAGACTGTGAGTCTGTGACTGTGGAGACCGGAGAGTGAGACCGAGATTAGAGCGGCAATTTGAATACGACTGATTAGGGAAGAATAGATTTAGGGTTAGATACTTAGATTTATATATTAAATATTAAGTTGGGTTGAATGTTATTTGGGCTTTTAGTTTTTTTTGGGCTATTATATTTTTTTGGGTTTTTATCTATAAAATCTATAATATAAATATATATATTAATTATTAATAAAAATAATTCGAGCGAAACCGAGCGATCGACGAGCGAGCGGAGCTATGCTCATGCTCGGATTGAATTTGAATCGAACCGATCCGATCGGCTCATTTACAAACTGAGCGGGAATCGAACGAGCATTTTTCGAGCATTTTTCGAGCGATCTTCGATCGTCGAGCAGTTTGGACAACCCTATTTATGAACACAGGAAACTCTATGGGAGGATAGCCCGTCGTTGTATAAAGTAGTTTATACAGAATATTTTCCTCCTGAAATGTATCGCAAAAGAATAGAAGATTACGATGAAATGAAGGAAGATAAAACGACTAAGAATAAAGAGAACATCAGTGATGATGTGCAGAAGAATGACATTGGCAAACGCACTGTTAGTGAAGTGAATGATGTTGATGCTTCATTGCCAACCTCTAATTCAAAACGTATGTTTCACATAGGCAACATTGGTGATAAAGACAATTAGTATTTTATAACTTTTGAGTTATGGGTTATTTGTTACGAATATAAAGTGTTTCCTTTGTTTGAATAACAATTTCAGTTTTTATGTTTTTTGGATTGAACACAAACATTTTTATTATGCTTTCAAGGAATCATTAAAAAAAATAAGGCAACCGATTAAATATTTTAAATCAAGATTTTACCAGTCTTATAAAATGTAAATTCGGCTGTCAATATAGTTAAATATAAAATGTAAATTTCGGATTTTTAAATATATTAGGAAGTTATTAATTTGGAGTTAAAAATTATTAAGTATATATAAATGTTGAATTACAGTTTGTTAATTAATATAATATAGGTTTTAAATTTCTAAAAAATATGAAAAGATATTTTCAATACTTAGGACAAACCCTTTATCTGCCGAGCAAACCACAGTGAGTTTACAACTTTTACTAAAAGCATGCTTTCCCGGTGGGTTTGGGAACTTCATATATACTCTCTTTGGGACTGGAACTTCACATATTCCCGGTGGTTGGGAACTTCTTACACTAAACGAAAATCTTCCATGAAAGTCCCTTATTCATTTATACTGATTAGTTGTCGTTCGAGACGAACAAGATATTAGTTGATAGCGCTATTAGGTTTGACAACCTCGCACCGTGCCTTTGGAGGAGGACGGGAGCGAACTATAATCAAGGAATTTCGGTCAATGATGGTAGACATTGATCAAAAGGGCAAATAACAATTACGTCGAAGTTCGGTACTGCACAGTTTAGTGGATCATATATGGGGTAGCGCCCCATGATTTATTTTCGACATGGTAGCTTCATAAAAATGATGTTTTTGGTAGAACGAGAAAAACATTTTCGAAAACCGTGAACTCGCTAACTTTATGTTGACACCCTACTGCATGCTTGCAGGTTTTTAGGTACAACTACGAACAGACAATGCAAACAGATGGAGTGTGTAAGTGGTACGTTTTGAATATTCGTCTAAATTGTGGTTTCTAACTGTGATAAACATTTTACATTTCCGCTGCAAACTTAAACTATGTTTTTGAAAAATTTAAATTAGGTCACTAATTGTACTATTATTTGTAATACTTTACACTTTTCACAAACGGTTCAAAATAATTAGTGGCTGAATCCTAGGCAGTCGCACGCCTCACGGTATTACTCCACATGTGGAATTTGAGGGTGTGACATTTACAGTATAGTTTACAATATAAGTTTTTCCTGTTTCCAACTACTTATAACGACCATTACAAACCACCGGTTTCTGATTTCATGCCCTTATAATATTTTGATTAAATTGTATATGTACTACATAATTAACTAAAACGATTTACTAAATAGTGACCAATATTTTGAAATGTGTCGGTATTACTATGGTATTTCAGATTTTCTCTAAATCATTTTGAGTATCACCGCTTGGAGGCGTGACTGACCAGGTTCAAGCCACCAATCATATTGAACAAGAATGTATGTAAACATAATTCAACCAAACAATATGAAAGGTGTTCAAAAACGAAAGCATAGTTAAGTGTTTAGCGAAAGCATAATTGTAAAACCCATAGCAAGTATTAAGTATGAAATAAAGTAATGTTTAAGCATGGCACACACTGCCATGTCCCACAACGACTGTTCCTCCCTGTGCAAGCTCCATGAGTACCTAATGACCTGCAAGGCATGTAGCAACGAATCGACAACAAAGTTGAGCGAGTTCACAGTTGGTTGGTTGGTTATAGTATTCATTTCGTAAATTGTATGTTCGTTTTGTAAACCATGTATCGTATTAATCCGTATCGCGGCCAATCCAGGCATGTGTGCGATGATTAGTGGGGGCTTCCCATGTGTTACTAGACCACGCGTATCGACTGCTACGAAAATGTAAGAGGTGCCCTAAGTCAATGTCTATCAGCATTGACCCTTTGCCCATAGTCCATTAGTACACGCCCGTCCGACTGGCACGGTGTGAGGTTTGTTAAACCTAATAGCGCTATTAACTAATGACCCGTTCGCCATTGGCCTCGGCGATTAAGTCGATAATTGAGGGACTTCCTTTGATAGAGTTGATGGTCTTAAGATCGTGTACGTAGGCTTTACGTACGTGCCCTTCAATCCGAGGACAGTAGTAAGTATAACTGTACGTAGGTTTTACGTACGTGCCCTTCAATCCGAGGACAGTAAGAATTAGTTAATAGTAATGGTTGTACGAGTAGTTATCCAATCCCATTCCCAACCCCTGGGAATCCCATGCCTTGGCTAGTGTGAACTCACCTTGGTTTGCTCGGCAGATACACAAAAAAAGGTCAAGTCTAGCTGCTAGTGGTCAACCACGTCCTAACATGGTTACCATACAAGTCAGATTTTGGTTTCAAGTAGTGCACATAAGTATCACATAAGCTAGCAGATAAAGAACACACACAAATCATGGCAACCGCACAATGCACGTTAACATATTAGCAGTCTATTACATAACATCTGATACTTGTACGATCCAAAGGTAAAGCCCAATAAACAGGCGGCCCAACATGTTGTGCGTTCAACACAGTCTTGTGCGACCCACATCATGTTGTGCAATTCAGATAAACACCCGGCCCAAATAGTCCAAAACCCAAACATAAAAATACGCGGCCCAATCTAATAACATGTAAAAGTCTTGTGCGATCCGGATGAGCTTGTACGATCCGGATGGCTTGTGTGATCCAACCGACTTGTGCGATCGGAACCAGCCCAACCATATACACCCGGCCCAACTATTAAACAGACAACATCTTGTGCGATTCATTAATTCTTGTGCGACTGAGATGTCTTGTGCGATTAGTTTTATTATCCGGATATCATGGAAATCAGTTACATAACATTTATCTTGAAATCAATCACAAAGTTTCCATTTATTTGACCAATCAACAAATTAATAGTTTCACACTTAATCAATATTCGATCAAACAAGCAATCATCATCACTAACAGATATGAGTTCCCCAAAATCCTAAAATAATTCTAATAGTTACATCGATTACATCATATAATCATTCAATCGTCAATCAGTTATCAGCAATCGTTATGAAATCATGATTATAATTCGAATATCATTAAACCTCATTAATGTTTGTTATAATCATCATGTCCATCATGCAAACCGAATCATCATTCTATCCACAACAACATCACATGACACTGACACCCACATGCAAGTAATAATCCTAGTAGCCGATCATGATTCCTATTTGTTTGGCTGCACATGCATAGCATTAATATAGTAAAAAAGGGTTTATATAAAGTGGCCGACAACCATGCCCCTAGTCCTAATACTATTGGACCGAATCATCACTCATCAATTAGCATGACATATGTTTTCATATTAAATCTGATAGTTGCTTTTACTCATCATAACTCGGCTACAACCAACCCTAGCATAAACAAGATCATGCAAGAATATAACTTATTTTGAATATTACTAATACCGATCAACATCAGACTCTATTATGCCGATTGTTTAATCTATTTAATCAAGAATCACGGTCGCATGCATTTAAGTTCAAATCAAAAACTAAATCAAATAAGGACGACACACTAACCGATGATGTAGCGTTTGAGGGTTGTGCTAGACGAGAAGGTAAAGCTTCAAGAGAGAGAGGGAGGCTGCCGTCGACTTTGAAGGAGGGTGAGAGAGGTTAGGGTTTTGTGCGTTTTTGTGTAATGAAGTAATATGAGGGTATACACAAGGTTCTGAGCGTATATGCATCTAATGAGTGAGCCGAGCCCAGCTGGTGGTTTCGTTTGGGCCGAGGGCTAGCCCAAGATAGTTGAAAGAGTGTTGTGCGACTCGAGGGTGTATGGTGCAAATCGGTTATACATTGCGCGATCCACATATGTTACATGTATATACATAACACACTACAACTTCATAACATTTATCACATAATTAAAACATAACATTTTATTGCAAACTATCACAATAGCTAATCACATAGCACTCACACTGGTTACTTCAGAATGCATGTAAGGGTTGAAAATACGAGTTGTCACATGGTGGACGCGGGAAACATAATCTGATCAGTGGGTGAAAGCCTCGTCTGGAAATACGACGAGCGGGAGTTCAACTTTTGAGGCGAGCTAACTATAGAATAAGTGTTTGTATAATATTAATACGTTGTGAAAAAATAATATAATATATAATATCACATAATAAGTAAATAAAATATCTGTAAATATGTGGTTGTGTACTCAAGATTGACCGAATTTTTTGTTACCCCAACCATTTTCCGTGGCCTGTATGTTGTTCGTGGAAAAACGTATGTTGTTATACATTTAAAACAAAATAGACTTAAAAAAAACATAATATTTGGAGCAACACATTCCCTAATCTATCAGGAGCAAAGCTTTGCATAATGTAACAACTAGTATTTTAATATTTAAACAGAAGCTTACATTGAGTATTTCATATCGAACAGAAAATCCCATATACGCTGTTCTTCCGATGTAATATCGATTTCCATTTCGTCATTATGGTCATCATATGACCGGTTAAACCTACCAAATGGGTTTCTTCATCTTGATTCAAGTTCGTTTACCCAAGCCTTATGCGTGATATCATTTTCAGCCGTTTCCTTGCCTGCTTAATTTTATTTTTTGTTTGTTAGTATTAATAAAAAAATGCCAAGTTTATTATAATTTTTGAATGAAGTTAAAAACATGTAGAACTTACCATTGATTGTATTTTTGGTCTCTTCTTCTTTTGAATGCTTATCTTCTTGATTTATGCCATCACTTTTTTTGCACATCAGGTGGTACGGAAGTTTCCGTATTATCTGTCTCATCAACATCAGCACCTGCAATTTTTTTTTGATTCTGATAAGTCCGATTATTTGTTGTGTACACAAATAACACATGTTAACGTTTTTATTTTTTGGAATCATGACTTACATAGTTCGGCGTCTTGTGTGAGTAGTTGAAAGATAGGCCCATCAAGCAATCTTGGCATGTTTTTTGTTTCGTTGCTCCTGTCCAATTCTACTCATTTACATGTAGACATACATATACATGTTACTTTGTGTATGATCGGTTTTTCTTGATTTTTATATACACGTAACAGGTTATACCTGAGTTTATATAATGGTTGAATGAAAAAAAAAACACCTAGAACTTACTTGTCGGTGTAGCTTTCGTATCTTGATGTTTTGCCTCATTTTCTTCGTCGCGTATGACTCCACATGCGCCACTTTTTTCTGTAGTAGCTGTCGAACCTGCTGTGGTATCTCTGCCACTTTCTTCATCATGTATGATCTCTTGTGTTTTGTCACCCTCACCCCCATCTAGTTAGTTAAATGCGGTCACCTTACTTTTAGCGCGTTACTTTGTATGACTTTTTACTTTATTGTTAATTAAAACATGTTACATTTTTTTTACTTGTAGAGAAATTAAACATTGTTGTCACTATGTTTTTTTTATTATTATTTTTGTATGTACAATTTTTGCACGTGTATGTTGTCGTGTATGTTTCTATAGTTGAGTTTCTATTTCAAAACAAAAAATTAAGATTACCTTTTGCACACATAAGATTTTTGTTAGGTTTGCCATCACTAAAGTTACCTTTCGCAGACACAACTTTCTTCCTTCGCTTGGCATCACCATCACCCCGATCACCGCCAGATGCTGCATACGTTACTTTCTTCCTTCGCTTAGCATCACCATCACCCCGATCACCGCCAGATGCGACATACGTTTAAAAAAAGTATTAAAAACAATTAAATATGCCAATCAACTCAATGAGCTTATTATCACATGTGCCGGTATGATATTTTTTGCACCTCACCTTTTTTTGTAAATTATCAGTCGCAGCAGTGCGTTTTTTCTCTGGCACATTCTCGTGATCGTGTATAGTCGAATCTGTCAAGTATCATTATTTGTTTTATAAATGATTGGTATTTAAAGATTCAGTACATGATCATGATCCATTAAATGCTCATCAAGGCTTTGAACTATCATACATACGGATTTTTAATGGTAGTGTTATATTTGGGATGTTATCAAAATGGACCTTGTTAATATATCTTTAACTTAAATTTTAACTTGTAAGAGTAGATCGATTGAATCTCAAGAACCGAAAAAAAAGTTTTTTAAGAAATTTTGCAGATTGTGTTTTTTACGTAAGATGATAAGAAAGTGTAGTTTCATGCGATTGGATTGATGAGATTCCATAAAACGGCTGATGAGCTTTGCGGCTCAACTAATGTGAACGAACTTGCGATAAGTACATTCCTATTAACAAATTCGTTCACAATTTCCTTGTTTCAGCAAGTCTTACACAATAAGTTATCTCGCATAGTATATTGAGCTACAAATACTTATGAATACTTTTTTTGTGTAAACGGTTATGGGAATGCAAAAAAGGTAAATAGGTAGGTAAAAAAGTTCATACCATCGATGTTTGCCACATCAGTTGGAGTTGTGGCATCATCTTCAGGGTCTGCATTTGTCAAAAAAACAAATTAGTTATGCTTTGTAGAAAAAGTAAACACATCTTCAGGTTACTGATTTATCCGTTATCCGTATTACCTTATGTCTAATCATTTTCGGGGTTTTGCATTGTGTTGTTGAGAGACATGAAGACTCCAGCAATTTTTTTCCGTGGGGTATCAGGCGCCAACCATACCCTTGTTTTTCTAGAGTGTACAATTTTCTCAAACCATTCTATCAATTTCTTAACATGCTCATTGTGTGGATGAGCATTAAACACCAGTTCCAATTTTGTTTGCACCGTCACCTTTTTTGCTTCCATGACATCCAAATGTTTTTCTATAGACACGATCTCATTCTACAAACAAAGTTTTAAAATACGGTTTGTAACTAATGTTGTAAAAAGATAATTATTTTCTAATTGGTTATCATGACTAATCTTACATTGAGAACTTCATCATTAATACGTAACTCAGTTTTACTTGAATCCCATTGAACCACAACAACTTCATGCAACTCCCCTCTACCAAAGTCACCTCTTTTTATCTCCAATCTTTCTCTATTCTTCAGTTCGTTTTTATTCCAGAATACGATTGGGTTTATTGACCGGTCAACTTCAAATCTGTTGCATTTAACTCGATCGACGTATAGTAGCTGTGTAAAGACAAAAAAAAAAAAACAATAACAATGCCAAATGGTGAGATAACTAAACAAATGTTGTATACCTATATTTTTAGTACGTTTTGTTACAAAAAGCACTTACAGCCAAAATTATGAGTGGTCCGGAAAACACCTCTTCCATCCATCTTTGCATGATTTAATTTGCTGAATCACATAGGCACACCAATTTATTTTACTGAAATATGTATCTCCAGTAAAAGTTTTCAAAATCCATTCTTTCATCCGCAAATTTGTCTTTACACAGCTACTATACGTCGACCGAGTTAAATGCACCGGATTTGAAGTTGACCGATCAATAAACCCAATCGTATTTTGGAATAAAAACGAACTGAAGAATAGAGAAAGATTGGAGATAAAAAGAGGTTACTTTGGTAAAGGGGAGTTGCATGAAGTTCCTGTGGTTCAACGGGATTCAAGTAAAACTGAGTTACGTATTAATGATGAAGTTCTCAATGTAAGATTAGTCATGATAACCAGTTAGAAAATAATTATCTTTTTACAACATTAGTTACAAACCGTATTTTAAAAACTTTGTTTGTAGAATGAGGTCGTGTCTATAGAAAAACATTTGGATGTCATGGAAGCAAAAAAGGTGACGGTGCAAACAAAATTGGAACTGGTGTTTAATGCTCATCCACACAACGAGCATGCTACGAAATTGATAGAACGGTTTGAGAAAATTGTACACTATAGAAAAACAAGGGTATGGCTGGAGCCTGATACCTCACGGAAAAAAATTGCTAGAGTCCTCTTGTCTCTCAACAACAAAATGCAAAACCCCGAAAATGATTACACAGAAGGTAATATAGATAACGGATAAATCAGTAACCTGAAGATGTATTTACTTTTTCTACAAACTGTAACTAATTTGTTTTTTTTTTACAAATGCAGACCCTTAAGATGATGCCGCAACTCCGGCTGATGTGGCAAACATCGATGTTATAAACTTTTTTACATGCCTATTTACCTTTTTGCATTCCCATAATCGTTTACACAAAAAAAGTATTTGTAAGTATTTGTAGCTCAATATACTATGCGAGATAACTTATTGTGTAAGACTTGCTGAAACAAGAAAATTGTGAACGTATTTGTTAATAGGGATGTACTTATCGCAAGTATGTTCACATTAGTTGAGCCACAAAGCTCATCAGTCGTTTTTTGGAATCTCATCAATCCAATCGCATGAACCTACACTTTCTTATCCTCTTACGCAAAAGACAAAATCTGCAAAATTTCTTAAAAAACGGTTTTTTTTTCCGTTCTTGAGATTTAATCGATTTACTCATACAAGTTAAAATTTAAGTTAAAGATAGATTAACAAGGTCCTTTTTGATAACATCCCAAATATAACACTACCATTAAAAATCCGTATGTATGGTAGTTCAAAACCTTGATGGTTTAATGGATCATGATCATGTACTGAATCTTTAAATACCAATCATTTGTAAAACAAATAATGATACTTGACAGATTCGACTATAGACGATCATGGGAATGTGCCAGAGAGAAAACGCACTGCTGCGACTGATAATTTACAAAAAAAAGGTGAGGTGCAAAAAATATCATACAGGCACATGTGATAATAAGCTGTATAAAAAGCTCATTGAGTTGATTGGCACATTTAACTGTTTTTAATACTTTTTTAAACGTATGTAGCATCTGGCGGTGATCGGGGTGATGGTGATGCCAAGCGAAGGAAGAAAGTAACGTATGCAGCATCTGGCGGTGATCGGGGTGATGGTGATGCCAAGCGAAGGAAGAAAGTTGTGTCTGCGAAAGGTAACTTTAGTGATGGCAAACCTAACAAAAATCTTATGTCTGCAAATGGTAATCTTAATTTTTTGTTTTGAAATAGAAACTCCACTATAGAAACATACACGACAACATACACGTGCAATAATTTTAGATACAAAAATAATAAAAAAAACATAGTGACAACAATGTTACATTTCTCTACAAATAAAAAAATGTAACATGTTTTAATTAACAATAAAGTAAAAAAGTCATACAAAGTAACGCGCTAAAAGTGGCAGAGATACCACAGCAGGTTCGGCAGCTACTACAGAAAAAAGTGGCGCATGTGGAGTCATACGCGACGAAGAAAATGAGGCAAAACATCAAGAGATGAAAGCTACACCGACAAGTAAGTTCTAGGTGTTTTTTTTTCCACTCAACCGTTATATAAACTCAGGTATAACCTGTTACGTGTATATAAAAATCAAGAAAAACCGATTATATACAAACAAACTAACACGTATATGTATGTCTACATGTAAATGAATAGAATTGGATAGGAGCAACGGAACAAAAAACATGCCAGGATTGCTTGGTGGGCCTGCCTTTCAGCTACTCACACAAGAAGCCGAACTAGGTAAGTCATGATTCCAAAAAAAAAAAAAACAAACGTGAACATGTGTTATTTGTGTACACAACAGATAATCGGACTTATCAGAACCAAAAAAAAATTGCAGTTGCTGATGTCGATGATACAAATAATACAGAAACTTCTATACCACCTGATGTGCAAAAAAGTGATGGCATAAATCAAGATAAGCATTCAAAAGTAGAAGAGACCAAAAATACAATCTATGGTAAGTTCTATATGTTTTTTACTTCATTCAAAAATTATAATAAACTTGGCAGTTTTTGATTCATACTAACAATCAAAAAATAAAATTAAGCAGGTAAGGGAACGACTGAAAATGATATCACGCGTAGTAAACGAACTTGAATCAAGACGAAGAAAACCATTTGGTAGGTTCAACCGGTCATGTGATGACCATGATGACGAAATGGAAATCGATATTATATCGGAAGAACAGCGTATATGGGATTTTCTGTTCGATATGAAATACTCAATGTAAGATTCCGTTAAATATTAAAATACTAGTTGTTACATTATGCAAAGTTTTGCTCCTGATAGATTAGGGAATGTTTTGCTCCAAATATTATGTTTTTTTTTTCGAATAGTCTATTTTGTTTTAAATGTATAACAGCATACGTTTTTTCACGAACAACATACAGGCCACGGAAAATGGTCATCTCTTTGTCTAGCGGGGTAACAAAAAAATTCGGTCAATCTGTTGAGTAAGTTCAGTTATATAAAATATACGTAAAACATAGTAGTCCTAGTTTTTTGATATCTGGAATCTAATTTATAAATCTAACATTGTCTTACGTAGAGATATTATCTTCAAGAGTATGTACGGCGTCGAAATCACAAAGACGCTGATGCGCACATTGAGGGTGGAAGTGAAGGTGTACTCTGATGTGGTTGATTCTTGGGTAGATGTAATGAATTATGAAGAAGTTGATAGAACCGCCGGCCGCGAGACGCTTATTTATTTTAGAACAACTGTCATAGTAAGTATTCATATTATATTATTTGATTTTTGTCTATGATTTTGGATTTACTAAAGTTTGTTTGTGGGTCATGGGTTACGGGGCATCTAAATCAGTAATAACTTTTGATTTGAGTCTTTTGGAACGTTGTAAGTTTGTCTATTTAAAGGCATTTTTTGGATTTTTGGAGTTCGTGTCTTGCACCACCTTATTGACACATCTTATTTGAAAAAAAAAAACCAGGACAGCTGGTTATTGACAGATTCTACTTGTGATGATTATGAACGTATGAAAACGTTCCGCGAAAGGATGATGGGAGCCGACGAACTCATTGGGATCAAAATGCTTTTCTTTCCAATCCTAGAGAATGATCAATATTACTTGATTATTTTCGATCTTGGCATTAGGGATCATCAAGATTACTACAATAAAGATACACCATACAAAGTGGTTAGTCATTTTCTTTTCTTGTAAACATTAGGATGAAAAACAATAACTCATTCCAAAACTGATTAGTTTATTGTTTTTTAACAGAAGCATATGCTGGTCGCTTATTTGGAGCGTTCCGAACATCCGTCAAAGGATCAAGTTGCAGCAGCCAAGATTAAGAGGTGTGATATCCATTGGGCGACCCATGCGCATCCAATGGATAATGCAGTATTCCTTATGCAGCACATGCAGAATTTTAACGGCATCAATGAACCTTTTGAATGTGGTTTTAGCGGCCACCGGAAGAGAAATCAAAATCAGATTCTTGCCCTCCGAAAAAAATTCGCTACACGCATACTACTCTCTGATGTGAAATTAATGAAGGGAAAGGTTCGCGATGCTGCATTATCAGTGTAAGCTGCTGCTCCATATGCTAATGTTATGTTTTTTTGTGGACAACTTAAACAATATAACTCGTACTTTGTCGGTTGGCTCTCTATGTATTTGACTATTTATGTATGTCGTTGATATGGAACACATGTCTTTATGTGTATGTTTAATGTTACATTTTGGTGAACCATAAGTACACTAATGGAAAGTTTGACTAAGATATATATTTTCCTTTGAAAAGCATACAATAAGATGTAGTAAAAAAATGTGTAGCAATGCAATACTTTCGTTTGATAACTTTTTTGATTACTTTACCAATGAATAAATGTAATACAATGTTATGTCTAATATGTGTGTTCTTTGCTGTAATAATTAGCGTTAGTCAAACAGTCGTAATTATTAGTACAACCTACTTTGTTACAAAAAAAAAATCAGTACAAAAATACCTATCACGTTACAAAATAAAATGTAACAGCATATGTTAAATTGGGTCATCTCTTCTGTAAAGGTAAATACTCCTTGTAATAATATTTATATAAATAAAAAAAAGTACAATCTTACAAATTAATGCTGCCAGCTTGGGAGTGTCCAATGTGCACAAAAAGGACGCAATCCAAGAAATATATCCATAATACTCATTAATTATAATAATAATATATAAATAAACAAAAAAATTACAATGTCATATAAATGCCCCAGTTTGGGGAGTCTAAATTGGACAAAAAGGAAGCATATGGTTGATGTGTACACTAAAGAAGGAAAAAACACAACTAAGAAAAAATAAAAAATGTGTACTTCTATTTTATCCCCATTGTCTTTTTGTCTTGTCTTACACATTTAAAAAAAGATATGTATGGATATGCTCTGCTCTATACGACTAGTGTTAGTCTAACTCTCATGATTTGATAACTATAGTACAAGCATTTAATGAATCCCAATTGTCTCTTTATGATGTGATAATAAAATAATATATATATATATATATATATATATATAGGTAAAGTGTAAAATACAATATTCCTTAACGTACATTATGTACAATATAGTGAAATCGTATGTTATAAAATAGCATGGATGACATTGCATGTGATAATTTTGATGAAATCGCATGTTAAAAAACCAACATGCGAAATTGTTACAAAAAACAAACATGCGATTTCAATGTGTGATGAAGATCTGACGGCTGAGATGATTGCGTCTGTAATGTACGATAAGGACATTTGTACGTTAACCTAACCCTATATATATATATATATATATAGGGGAGGGTTATCTTGAGAACGCTAAATATTGCGAGAACCGTGAGAACGAATGAAAAACCCAATCAAAACCAATTTTTTTAATACAAACCTCATTGTGATTAAAATATAACATCAAAAAAAGAATTTACAACATCAAATAATCCATTTCTCCTTTCAAAATCACTCTTTTTAGATTTTTTACACATGTGTAAATATAACAGATTTACACATGTGTAAATGGCAAACTTACACATGTGTAAATTTTCTTTATTTACGAATTCACGTAAATTTAAACGTATAAATGAAATTTATAACATTGTATTCGAATAATAATGATAAGTGTAAAAAGAAATTTTGAATTTGAATTGTTTTTGACAAAGTTCTCGCGGTTTTTTTATTCGTTCTCACGGTTCTCGCGATATTTAGCGTTCTCATTTAAACCTTCCCCTATATATATCACGTTTGGGTAAACAAAAGGAGGGAAGAATCAAAAGTTCAAAAATTAAATATGAAATGACAGCAACTGTAAAGAAACTTGTTACATCAAATGTAAATGCTTGCTAAGAAATGACAGTCATGAAAAAAAAGTACTGGTTGAGAACATGCAATATCGTGAGATGGGGTTTTGGTGGGAAAATACAAAAAGGAGTGAACAAACTAATTATATAAATTACATTTATAAATGAAGTAAAAATGAAGGCTATAATATGATTTACATTTGTCCATAACTGGAAATTTATGTAAATTCTTTCATATATATAATATAATTATGTTACATTTACCCAATATAGCGACTTCAACATGTAACACCTCATGATTTCCTTACTTGGAAATATATAATATAATTATGTTAATTGCTTTCAAACAAAAAGAAATAGGAAAAAAATACTTATTTTCTATGTTGGTTAGTGTATTACATTTAATGTTGATGTAAACTGATATAAACAATCTAATTAATTTATCTACCTAACATCATTTGTTTGTCTATAAATTAAGGTGAAATGTAAACATTTGTTTCATCACTTGTTCACCATAAAAAAATGAAAAAAAAACCTTATATGTCTAGTCCAACATCAACCTCTGACTCAAAATGGGTTACCAAACGATTGCGGAGAACTCTTTCATTCGAACTCCAAACTCTGAGATCAGATGGCAACCCAAAGTGTACTCAAATCACAAGCACCCCTTCTCTTCCCTCAACGCCGCCAACTGTTGGAGAAAATCTTGCTATGGATGCTAAGCTTATAAGTGACCTCCTTACTAACACTAAACTTGAAGCAACAACCCATTATGAGATGTGGTTAAATGAGGCACTTTTTGATGTTGACTGGGGATAATTTGTCCCCACTACACAAGTTACCCCTGTCAAACACTCTTCATCTGTGGTGCTCACTGATCCACCTAAACCAGTCAACGCCACCCAGAAGACCCCCCGGCAGTTGATCCAAACGCTACCGATGATCCTGAAGATGATCCTATAGATGATGATTACTCTTGTTATTCTCCAAACACTCTTGTGTCGTGGACGAACCACAACCCGTGGGAGAGTGAGCTTAGCCCAGAACTACTCAGCACTGAAATCGAGTATGGCACTCCAAGATCGTTTCTTGACTAAAAAGTGGTGTTTATGCGAAGTTACTACTATGTGTGTGCAAAAAAAAGAATGTGCCCCCATTTTCCCTCTCTCATGCAATATATGGGCTACTTTCCTTATGCTATGTTTTTTACCATATCTATTGTGAACGTTATTATGTACTGAACTATTGTGTTAAATCTATGTTATTCAAAAAATCGTGTCGTTATTATATGTTTTCAACAAATACTGTCTTCTAACACAACGAAAAACAAAAAAAATAATTGATATCTTAAAAAAACCTTACATAAGTACACGTTTTAGAAAAAAAAATTAAAAAAAAGTCACATGATCAAACACACATACAACAAAAATGAAAAAAATGTACAACATTCTCAGGAAAAAAAAAGAGATTCAACCAAACATCAACAAAAGCACATTATCAAACACACATACAGCAAAAATGTACAAAAATCTCAGGGAAAAAAATGTAACATGGTACGTATAAAACCAAAAAATGCATAACATAAAAAATTGTCAGATTCAACATTCTCAGAAAAAACAAAGAGATTCAACCAACCATCAACAAAAGCACATGATCAAACACATATACAACAAAAATGTACAAAGATCTCAGGGGAAAAAATGTAACATGGTAAGTACAAAACCAAAAAATGCATAACATAAAAAATTCTCAGATTCAACCAAACATCAACAAGTACATACTACCGAAAATGTCATTAACATATTAACAAGGATAATGCAACTAAGTAGCACCTATTTCTTAATCTCACCAAACAATGGCAAAAACCTCAACAAACAGTGCTAACAAGTAAGCTACCAATCCTTAACGCTAATATCAGTAACCATATAACCCTCTTCTTCTTTCGAATTTCTTGCTCACGGGCAAAAAGTTCAGCTTGCAGGTTGTTGATGTTCCTCAAAAGACCTGGTATGATCCTAGTTGTCCGTAGGCACATCGGTGGGTCGACCCAACCAATGAAAGGGCAGTTGCTGGGCTACATTAAAATGATGGGGGATAAGACACAATTAGAACATACATTTACTTATTAAAACAGGGTTCGAATTTTTTACCTTAAACGGACATGAATACAACCTTCTTCCTTGGTTGTCATCTGTCCATGATGTGCGGATGGTAGCAATCCTCCCACATGAACACCTTTTCATCTTTTTTTGAGAGGTGGATGAATTGTAAAGAAAAAAAGGAGATAAGAAAATGATATATTTGAATATAGTTGGAAGCCTATAGTTGGGATGATGGATCTACAAGAAAGATCTGTGCTAAGGATTTGTGGGTCCCACTATAATAACATATTGTTTTGTCATTTACCCACGTCCATACATTTCTTTCTTTTTTTTTATTTTTTATTACTTTTTTCTTTTGTTACCATGGGGCCCTACCCCTAGAAACTGTTTTACTACCAGTCAATTTGTGCAACAAAAAACACAAAAAAATACACCCCAACAAAGAAGTAACAACACACAAACTAGATGGTTATTTTCATTACGTATTACACTAGTAAAAATTACAAAATCATTAGATACATACATTGCTCCTTAGTTAATGTTGATAACCTGATACTACACCTGATTTCTAATTAACCTAAAAACATACATAGATCTTCAAAAACAACATAATTAGAAAAACACAACAACACCTGATTTCTACTTGACCTTCTTCATGTGAACCACTTTTTACACTTTCATGGGTTCGGTGGGACGGGAGACACTGATATGTTAATTGGGAAATATGAATCCCACTCCATTTCACTCATCCACGAGACATCATCAACCCAATTGCTGGTTTTGGGATCATCAACGTGTCTCTTTGTTGGGTATACTGTAGGCTCGTCGTTAGGCATCACGTTACCGGTAGTGTATGTATCAAACCCAAAAGGTTCACCCTTAGGCACTACATTTGGCCCCGTCTTGACTATAGGGTTAACACTAGGCTCGTTTTTCGGTATTGCTCGCGCCATAGGCTTCGCATGGGGTTCCACCTTTGGGGTCGAACAAAAGTTACTTCTCTTTCCGCACAGGTGCCCATCACTGGTAAAAATCTTCCTAAGCGTATGCATGGGCATAGGGGCTAAAGGGGTTGTTTCATGCATATCGCCAACCCTGGGTGGAGTTGATGCATACTTTCGAAGTCTCTTCCCGACATTAATAAACTCATTTTTCCATGCGTGAGATCGATCACCTCAACATCCGGAACTTTGGAAACCGCGGATGGCCTCTTGTGCATTGTTATGCTTTGTGTGTGATAAGTAGTTAAGAATGGTTTGTGGATGTACATATTATGTATGTTGAAACTATTTATAATGAAAAAATAAACTTTGGGGGGGGGGGGTGGATGGTGGTGATAAGATATGAAAATTAATGACAAATTAAATGCAACACCAGATAAAAAGGAGAAAGTAACAAAAAGATACATCTTGTTATATTTATTCTATAAAAATGTATCTACTACTTGACCATATAAAAAGTTGTTACTTTATGTATAATATATAAAATTTGTTACAATAACAAGTAATATTCATCCAGATATATTATCTCTTTAAGAAAAACGGCTTGTGTTTTGTAAAAAAAAAATACAAAAAAAAAAAAAAGAAACTACAAACTACTATATGTGATTACATATTTTTTTTTGGGTACTGGTTTTTGTAACGAAATAGGGCATTTTCTCGGTAATTATATACATAGGATGTAACGTGCAAAAAAAATAACGTTTACTTTTCACACAAACATTGTGGATATCATTCTAACATACCAAACCCACGTACATACATTCTAACATGCAAACATATGTATGTGCATACATTTTCAGATAATCTACACATGCAAACGTGTGCATGTACAAAAGGCAGCCCAAAAAATACAAAAGGGATGATCAAAGTTTAGTTGCGCTCCACTAAAATGGAGACCAAAAAGCAGGCGTCATAAGGTAAACCTAATATAAAAGTTTTCAAAACACGCACAACACACGCATCAAAAGAAATACCAAATCAAGTGGACTCCTGACTCGCAGAGCTTGAGTCCTCATCCTCGTTAGCCGATTGCTTCTTCTTCTTTTTCTTGCATTTTCTTGAATCATGCCCAGTCACGTACTTCATACATGTTCGGCAAAGCCTGGGTGTTTTGGGAGGTTTGACGGCAGAGTTGCGCGTTGCATCCTGAGCTGGTCTAGACAATCGTCGATGTTTGCCGCATCCTTTGTTCCTGATCTCTTCTGGATTGTTGAGAGTTACATCCCCATCTAAAGAAACACCAAGCAATTCTTTAACAGCAGCATAGTTATCATTGTTGGCTTCGTCATCAACTGGACCTCCATTTAGTAACTTACATTTCTGTTCCTTTATCTGCTCAGCGAAAGAAGAAAGTCCTCCAACATCACTTCTTAAGGCATCTACACACTCGGTTACAATCTCAAGAATCTGACTTCTCGCAGCAGCTTGTGGACGGGTGTCGACGCCATAGAGACTCTCAACAGAAAATAAACTTTTAGGAAGCACGTCCCTAATTCAACGCTTAACAACAAACTGGGCTAAGATTTTTTTCAATATTGTTTACCCGTAAACACAAAAAATGTGCCTACACAGAAATCCAATACGGATGAAGTTGTTGCATGAACAAGAGACCAATTGATTTCTCAACTCAAGCTTGACTTGCAAAAACACCAAAACACATTCTTAAGCTTCTGTGAAAAAAAAGCATAATGAAAACTTAAACAAAAAATGCCACTATAAGGATACTGCAAGTTACCGTGAATGTGTTGGTTGCATTGTTTTGTTTGTCCAACTGATTCACATAGTAAACACAAACATCATCACAATCCTCCGTGTTTACAATGTAACAAGACAACTTCCCCTTGTATATCTCTTTTCTTACTTCTGTGAAAATTGCATGTGTGTACAACTCAAAAGCGTGCTTCTCGATAGCTAACTCAGTAGTGTCCATGAATACACTAGATGAAGTTTTAAAAACTGCAACACGTTGCCTGTAACGCTGATTGTCTATCCTAGTTTCATAACATAGCATGAACTGAACTAGTGTGTTAGCACTAAAAGAGTTGACCTTGAAGATTGAGTTAGATCTTTCACATCTTGATGTAGTCTTCATCAGACAACACATTGGGATATCACGGATGTAGGCAGGTACCCATTGGTCCCTAATTGAGTACATATCATTCAATCAGTTGTGAACTTGTAACCCATATTCCTCCATCAAAAGTTGCCAACGCATCTCAAATGTAGATGGCTTCATGTGAATACTCCACACCAAACGATGCATCAATGCCCTTAGCTCAGAGTTTTGTAACAGGTCTCCAGCAATCTATACATAACAGGACCCAAAACTATTAAAAAATGTAACAAAAAAGACCTTCTCAAACGAGATTGATAAATTAATAAAACCTTGGTGGGAAGTTTCTTCATAATATGCCACATGCAAAGGCGGTGCCGAGACTATGTGAAAACCTCTGAAATGGTAGCTTTCATTGAAGGGTCCTGGTCCGTCAGAACTAACTTTGGTTGCTTCTTGTGTGCCTTCAGAAATGATTCAAGTAACCACTTGTAAGACTCAGTCGTTTCATTGAATAGCAAGCCAGCACCGAATGTCACACATTGTTCGTGATTGTCAACCCCGGTGAAAGGAATAAAAATCATGTTGTACCTACGCATAAAGAAAATAAACAAAAGTTAATACTATGTTAAAGGGGGAAAAAAGAGTGTCAGTTTGCAAAACCTTACTTGTTAGTGTGATAAGTCGCATCAAAAGCTAACACATCACCAAACACCTCATAATTTATCTTAGAAATTTCGTCTGCCCAAAAAATCGACCTCAATTGCCCTTTCTCAACTACAAACTCATAGTAAAAGTCTGGTAAGCTCTCCGATCTTTCTTTCAAACGATCTATAACAAGTTGCGCATCACGGTCACCAATATAAAACCTAACCGACTGGCTCCAGTTCTTAAAATCAGTTGGCGTGCCACGTACGTTGTGATGTCCAGCCATCAGAGACACTAAAACTCTGTGAGAAACAATTGGACCAATTCTGTTTAAACTCATGTTATGGATAAACTGTTTGGATGTAAAGGGTAGTTTCCTTGAAATCCTACTTAGGTCATGATTAAAACGTTCAACAAACGGATGATTATGATGCTCGTGGAACCCTACCACTGTGCACAGAGAGTTGTCCTCCCAAACTTAACCAGTATACTAGCCTTGCAATCTGTGACTGTGAAATTACTTTGCCTGATAGTCAAGGTTGACTGCTCCAGGGTATCAGTTTTACGCTTAATCCATGGTTTTGAATATTTAGTACACCTTATGTACTGGTGAGTGACAAACCCATTCCATCTCTTGGTTTGTCCCTTACGAATAGAAAACCCAGAATACACAGCATACTCCTTGTACATACTGAACACATCCTTCCACGTTTCATATGCACAACCAACAACAGGCCTTAAAACATAGGAACATTAGGACACCACATTCTAGTGCCATTGGGTGTGTGGTGAACATAAAATTCCTCATCCGCCTGAATACCTACAAAAAAAAAAAATTAGTTATAACGACACTGGTCTTGCATATGTATATCATAAAAGAGAAACTTTAAAAAGGTCACAAGTCTTTTACAAAACATTGCATTGTTAATAAATTTTAACAAGTATGAGTTAAAAAAATTACTTGTAACATGAAACCTAACAAACTGATGCATTTTATTGTATTGTCAATACAAGTTTAACACGTTTTGCTACGATGGAAACAAACATGGTGGTACATTTTTTTGATGTCACCAAAAAGTGTAGATGCTGGTGCATTTTTTTAGGTGATCCAAAAGTGTAACCTCGAATTTTTTCCCTTCCAAAAAAATAAAATAAAAACTTAATACAAGTGTAACCACACATGTTTTTACCTTCTAAAAATATAAAAGCTTGTTTCATAAAAATAAAAAATAAAAATGGTATTGTTAATACAAGTTTACCACATTTTCTACCAAACAAACCGCCACATCATCTGTTTTTTTTTTCATCCTCTACCACCAAAAAAAACGCATTCTAATAACAAACTACAAACATTATAACTAGGGGTGTTACAATACCCCTAAAGAAAAAATGCTTTCAGATAAAAACTGACATGTGGATATCAACTCTGTAAAAGTACAATTCTGAACACCATCCTCTTCATCATTGGTGCCTTTTTGATGCAGATCTGAGGCTACACATAAAAAAAAACCAAAAAGAAAAAAAAATCAAGAAGAATCCAATGAAAACCTAAACAAGAAAACCTTAATTTGCACAAGTACTCGTATGCATTTGGACTCACCAGAATTGTCCACGTTCTCGTTTTCAGCTCGGAAAACTTTGACTGCTGAATAACACACAAAATGTCAGAAAAAAGTAAATATGAAACACAAATGTCATAAATCAAATCTATATGATCTATAAATTTATGTAATCTACATGATAATGTTCTCGCTGCAACTGAAAAGGTGTACATTTAATAAAACTGAAAAAAAGTATGTCTCACCTGGAAATTCTAAAGAAATAGGTTCCGGATCTTCAACAACTCTACTCTCACCCAATGCATCTTTATCTTCATTAAATGCAAAATCAGGTAAAAGATTATGTGGGACAACATTTAAGGGTGAACCCGGATGGTCATTGAATGTCGCCGTACCACCGGCAACACTCCGAGGTTGTTGGCTGTTCAACGCAGCCATGTTAAATGCAAAAACTCTTCAATGGTGTGTCTGGTTTTTTTCTTTCACTCCACTTTCTGTTTTGGAGAATTGAGATGTGAGATATATGACACCATATTTATGATACATCAAATTAAAGGAACTAAAGATATGTGATAATAGAGCAAGAACAAAGTGTAATAAATGAAACAGATGAAAGAAGAAGAAAGGTCTGCGGTGCATCAAGTCTCTTACCAGACTTACACATTCATTCAGTCAAAAGGTTAATAGAAATGACGAAAATGCCCTTGTCTCCTCATTCACTAACATGCGACGTGGATCAATCCTAGCCACATATAAGAGTTTCCTGGGTTTTCTTAACTGGGATGGGTTTTCTCATTATAATTAGCCTATATATATATATATATATATAATCTAAATGTCGCAATGATCGACAATTTTGGCTATATGTGCTGACTCAGTTTGTGTTGTGATTGCAATGCTTTATTTACTTGCTATCTATTTTGTGATATTAATCGATGTATTATGTCTGTAATTCAGATGGCAAACGAAGTTAATCAATCAGCAAACGAAGTTAATCATTCGGAACAGAATAACCAGGAAAATTCCCTAAATAGAGAAGATATAGAAAACATAATTGCTCAGGGCATAGCCAATGCTATCCCAGCAATCATAGCAGCTGTTAAAAACCCAGTCAAACCTTCCAAAGCTGATAATAGCAAACGCTCCCGTGATGACAATTTTATTCATAGCGTAAATGGAGGCAACGATAATATTATCAAAGCCCCATTTCCTAAAAAGATGAAAGTGATGACAACTGGTTGTACCTATAAAGAATTCCTAGCCTGTAAACCAACCGAATTTGCGGGCAGTGAAGGAGCCATTGCTGCACTACGATGGCTAGAGAAGACAGAAACCGTTATCAAAATAAGTAACTGCGCAGAAGAAGACAAAGTAATGTATGCTTCCAACCTCTTCAAGGAGGAGGCATTAGAATGGTGGAATACTGTTCTACAAGCTAAAGGAAGCAACATGGCTTATGCCATTAGTTGGGATGTTGGTGCATAATGTCTATAGCCTACGTCTAAAGTCTAGGTCATGTCGGTAGATTGTATAGGGGTGTAAAATGTCAAAATGAAAAGTTTTTATTTGTTAGAAGTGATTTCGCACGAAATAGCATGTTGCTATTTCGCACGAAATCAAAGTGTGGTATTTCGTACGAAATGACACATGGTCATTTCATGCGAAATCAACTGCCTATATATATGGCAGTGGTGCTTCTCATTTGGGACGAAATCAGTTAGTGTGTAACGAAGTGCTGCCCATTTTTCACCGTGTAATCAAGTCAAATATCAATGAGAAGCTTGTTTTAAGTATCATACTCTGTTTCTACACATTTCTTACACTGATTTAAAGTTGTTTGACTGTTTCCGCCTTTCAAACAACTTTGTGTTGACTCTGATCGACTCATTAGGTCGCAGAACGATCCTACAAGTGGTATCAGAGCTCAGGATGAGTCAATACACTTGAAGCAGTGCTTTTTCTACTCAATTTTTGGACTTCTGGACAAATTCATGGACAAAATCGACTGATCATTTGATATAACGTGTAAAATACCGTTTTAACAAACCCTTGAAAGAATCAGACTTAAATTCTGACTAAAAGTGACAAAAATGGGCAAAACAGTTGATTTCGTTTGAACGAACTGCTATTTCGCTTGAAAATTTGAGGTCATTTCGTACGAAATGACTGATTTCTTTTGAAAATATCATTCCGTTTGGCTATTTCGCACGAAACCAAGTTTTGTGATTGATTTCGTATGAAATAACACTTGATTTCGCGTGAAGGTGTTATTTCATTTGAAAAGTTGATTTCGTGTGAAAGTTGTTTTCGCTTAAAAGTTGATTTCGCGTGAAAGTCCATTTAGTTTGTGATTTCGTACGAAAGTCTATTTCGTGTAGAAACTGTTTTCGCTTGAAAGTGACCAGTTTTCAAAACTTGAAAATTTTTTCCAAAACTGTTTTCGTAAAATGGATAACCAAGAGTTTTACAACTTCTTTGCCGGTGGGGGAATGACGGCAGCACAAACACCAGCCAGTATCGTGCAAAATGTGAACATGGAAAATGAACTCGGTACTATGCAGAAACCGCCGAAGCTGATGAACATTGATGAGTATGCTGGGTGGTCGGAAAGGTTTAAGACTTAGGTGCAAGCCAATCATTTCGAATGCTGGATGAAAATCGAGTCTAAATATGTTCCTCCAAAGAATGGTTCGGGTTTAGAGAAATCTATCGGAAGTTTGACTCCACAAGAACAAGAAGATTTCAAGGCAGAAAAGAAAATGATGAGTATCCTACAACAAGCCATCAAAGAGGATATCTTAGTTCTGCTACAACATCAGGGTGATTCACAGTCCGTTTGGAATTCATTGAAAGTAAAGTTTCTTGGAAGCGTGTCTATGATAAAAAGCAAAACTGCTTTGATGAAGAAAGAGTTTGATATCTTTACGGGTATAAAGGGTGAAACAACAAAACAGTTGATTGAACGATATTGCCATCTGGTTGTTGAGATGAAGAGGTTGAGTATAACCAGAACAGATGAGGAATGGGTTGATAAACTGGCGGATGCATTGCCATACGATGAATGGGGCACTTATCTGTTGGTGTTGAAGAATAATTTGGAGTATGTGGGATTCAACCTTAGCACATTCATTGAAAAGATTGAGTCACATGAGCTTGAGTTGACAAAGATTAGAAAGATGAAGTCTTCAAGTGTTCAACAAGATGTCTCATTGTATTACAAAGGAAGTACTTCAGCAACATCGAATCTAAGTCCAAAAGTGCAGACAACCTTTAGTGCAGATTCAACATCCGGAGTATCATCTGTCACATTAAGCAACAACAACTCACCATTTGCAAGTTTTGAACCAAATCCAAAGGTTCAAAATTCACCTGATCAATCCTACACTCAAAGTTCGTCAGGATCAAACAGTCAAAGTTAAGGTCCAGGAATTCTGTGCAACATAGCAATGAACATAAAGAATGCTCAAGATTGTACTGAATCATCAGCAAAGCAGCACATAGCACTTCTTGCTTCGGTGCTTGAATCATATGAAAGTTTGGTTGCAGGTAGAATTGAGAATCCCGATATGACAAAGGAAGACTATGATCAGATCGATCCAGAGGAGCTGGAGTTGATCGACATCAAATGGGGAATGGCAAGCTTGGTGAGAAGAGCTCAACGTTTTATGGAGATAACTGGTCGGAATAGTCTTTTAGGACCGGATCAAAAGCTTGGATTTGATAAAACAAAAGTCACATGTTTCAAATGCAAAGAGAATGGACATTTCAAACGTGAATGCCCAAACCGATAAGTCAACAACCATCAAAACCCGTTCACAAACGACTACTACAAACAAGCAATTTATCACAAGACAAGTCAACAACCATTCACCCAAAGACCTCAGATTGAAAACAAGCCTGAGAAAGCTCTTCTTGGAATCAAGATGATGAGAAGGTTGCTGAAGGTTTTAGTTGGGATAAGTATATTCCTGGTAGTGAGGGTATGGCCATGATGGCAGAGATTGTGGAAGAACCAGAAGATTATTGCTAGTTCTTTCAAATCAATATTGCCTCCTAATATGTTTGACTCTTTTGCAGGTTTTTTCAATGAGCCAACCACAGGATTCTGTCCACGATACGACATTGAGAAAGCTTTAGTTGAAGAGATAATAGACGTCTCTAAAGAAATGAATGAAGAGACTCTTAAAGAGATTGCTGACAAAGCATTGATGGGAAAGCTGAAAGAGGTAGAAACATAATCTGTCAACACGGAGTCTGTCGAAACCGAGTCAGTTGAAAATGTGTCTGTTGAAATGGAGTCAGTTAAAAAGGAGTCTGACGAGAATTCAGAAAATGAGGACATCAAATCAGCAGAAAAGTCAGAGTCAGAGTCTGATGGTTTTGGTAAAACGGATGTTAAAATTGATAATGAAGAAAAGGTTTCTGAAAAGGATGATTTGATTCATGAAGTTCCATGCAAAAACTGTTCAAAACCCTGCATGGATTGTCTTGAAAAAGACAAACAACTTCAAGAATTGAAGAAATTTACTGATGAAGTAAAATTTGATCTTAGTGAGATAAAAGAAGCATATGACACTTTGGCACGATCAATCAAAATGATTAAACAAGAAAGTTTTGAAAATGATAAAGACACGAAATTGCTAAAATCTACTGTCATGGATAAACAGATGGAAATTAACATCCATCTGGACACCATTGCTTCTTTGAAAAAAGAACTTGAGTTAATGAGAACTGAAACTGAGAGAATTGATAAGAAACTAATGAGTTATGATGCTTCATCATATGTGATTGATCAAATTCTTCCAAAACAACATGAGGCGAAACCTGTCTTCAAAAGTGTTCCACCCCCAATGTGGAATCATTACACTCAAAAGTATCCAGATGGGGTGGAATCTGCATTGAATCTCAAGTTGAGAACCATTGAGAATGAGTTACCTGAGAATATTGATGTTACATTTTCTCCATCCGACACTGATAATGAGTCACAGGTGATCAAAACCGTTGTTGACCAAGTGTTAGATGAAGAAAGTGAT
>JARYGA010031602.1:0-22765 GCA_030545235.1 Helianthus tuberosus
TTATGTTTAAATTTATGTTTTTGTTTTTCCTTTATTTCAGTTGTAATAGTTCTGTAATTTATTGCTTTCCTTTGCTTTTATATTGTAATTGTTTAATAAAAGTGTTCTTATTTATTTATACACTAACGGGTTCCTACACTAAGATTACCTTTTTTTTAAAATTAAACTTCATTAAAACACACCTCCGACCCAAACGGGCAAAAGGCCAATACAAAACACCACCCCCGGCCCAAATGGGCAAAGGGCAAAATTACAACATATACATGGGATATTTACACCACTCCCTCCAACCAATATATTTACATGATGATCTATTTTTAACCCTCCCAAAACCTTTCAATTTAATCTCAGAATATCTTGCGGACTTCTATTGATCTGCTTAAAAACCAACTCGTTCCTGCCTTTCCAAATACACCAGCAAGAGATAATAACCAAACCATGAATAATCTTCTTCACCCCCCCCCCCCCGAGTAGAATTATGAATATCCATTAAATCTTTGAACTCGAATGCGAATGTCGGGGGAATGTTGCACCAAGCACTGATATCCTCCAACATCCGAGTTGCCACCGTACAAGCTATAAACAAATGATCTACCGTTTCCTCATATTTGTCGTAAAAGGGGCACATAACCGAAGGGATATCTACGTTCCTTCTTCTCAAATTAACTCTGGTAGCCAGTCTATCCAAGTTTCCTCTCCAAGCCATGATATTGCATTTAATTGGCACCCATTTGCTCCATTCGAATTTGGGAAGATTGCTACTTCCCCTATCGAAGATAATCGCTTTTTCACAGCCATAACTGAGAACTCATCCTGTTTGTCCACTTTTCAAAGCCATGAATCCTTATCATTTGACATTCTCACCTTGTTGATAACTTCTTGACATTCCTGCCATTCCTTAAGCTCTATAACTAACTCAGGTTGTCTTACCGAATTCCAAATGTAGCCACCATTTCCTTGTCTTGTTCCCATTCTATCCGAGACCCTGCAAGATTTGAAAGATTCCAAACCAAAAATATGTGGCCATCTTTCCACAAAAGGATGATCTCCCACCCAAGTGTCTAACCAGAACTGAATATCAACCTGCTCCCCACTTTACCTATAATCACCTGATTTATACCCTTCCCGTTTAACTTCATTTTGGAAATTAAATTAACAATATTATTCCAGCAACCTGGATATTTTCCATTAAGCGGAAGGAAGCTTCTTTGATTGTTTTTACTATGGCAAGCTTCCACCACTTTCCTCCACAGGTTTTCGTTTTCGATCCTATATCTCCAACCCCACTTATATAAGAGCGCCTCATTGACTTCTTTTGGTCTGTTAATACCCAGTCCCTTTTTTCTTGGGCCACGTGACCCAATCCCAAGAAACCCAGTTCATTTTTCTATTTTCACTAGACTCCGCCAGAGAAACTTTCTCATTTTACCATCAAGAGTCTTTATAATACCGACTGGGGCTTTATATAAAGAAAAGTAATATATAGGGCGGCTCTCAAGAACAGAGTTAATTAAAGTAAGTCTCCCCCTATAGATAAAGTTTTTGCTTTCCAAACCGATAATCTTTTGTTGAAGATCTCAACAATTGGCTCCCAATTACTAATTCTATTCATGCCCCCCCCCCCCCCCCCCCCCCGTGATACCCAAGTACGAAATCGAAAGGTTATCAGTATTACACCCAATAACCTTAGCCATATCCTTGATTTTGAAATTATCCACCCCCAACCCATATAAGTTAGATTTGTGCATGTTAATTTTAAGACCCGAACACAAGTAAAAAATTCTGAGGCATCTAGCCACATTCATCACGTTACCCCTATCCCAATCTCCCAAAATTAAAACGTCATCAGCGTAGAAAAGATGAGAGATAACCGGACCGTTATTTGGAGTTTGGATGCCTTTGAAAAACCCTTCCAGACCTGCTTTGCAAAAAATGCTAGACGAGGCTTCCATAACCAAAAGGAACAGAAACGGAGATAACGGAACTCCCTGTTTTCTCCCTTTGGAACAATTAAATTCAAAAGTAGGACTCCCATTTACCAGCACCGCGGATCTAGCAGAAGTTAAAACCCCTTCCACCCATTTACACCAAAGATTCGGAAACCCCGTTTGACCCATGATGTCCAACAAAAAACCCCAACACACATTGTTATAAGCCTTTTCAAAATCTATTTTTAATAAGAAAACCTTTTTTTAACTTTTTTGATCCAAGATATAAGCTCATTAACCATTAACGGGCTATCCAGAATGTACCTGCCTTTAAGGAACGCTGTTTGATTCTCCAAGATGATAGTGCCTATAGCCTTTTTGAGGCGGTTAGCAAGAACCATAGAAATAGTTTTACTAATTACCCCAATAAGGTTGATCGGATGATAATCTCTCATCCCCATTGGATCTTTGTTTTTGGGATAAGAGTTATAAAAGAAGAGTTGCAACCTTTCACTATAGAACCTTTGCTGTAAAATTCAGTCATCAAATTATAAAAGTCAGACTCGAATAATTTCCAATACCTTTTAATGAAATTGAAGTTAAAACCGTCTGGCCCTGGAGCTTTGTCGGCCCCACACTCGAACACTGCCTTCCTAATCTCCTTGTTCACAAAAGGGGCAGTCAGGAACGCCGTGTCACACCCCAACCGATGGCGGAAACATCGGGGTGCGGCACTAAGCGTTCAGATTGCTAATGAGTTTCCATAACACTGAAAATTTTGATATAGATTAATCAAGTTTCATGGTAACATTGTCTAAAATCAAACACCAACCAAGACATAAGTATCAAATACAAATTCACCAAAATTGTTTCAAAGTTTATAAGATTAACTAGGATGAGTTTCTAGCAGCAATCCTAGCACATTTCTTGATCATAGCATCCTATCAGCCTGCAACATGTATTAAAATAAAATCAGTACAAGAATGTATTGGCGAGTATACAAGTTTGAGTATATAGCATAATAGTTTAAAAAGACTTATATCCATCATGTAAACGATAAAATAGTTTCAGCCATGCTAGTGTTCGCAGTCCAAGTGATAGCCCAAGTGTCCCGATGCTTTAACCACTTTCCCAAGAATCAAGGAAAGCAGATAGAATCCTCCTAACAATACCCCCGAGAATAATGGGGAGGTGCATCATCCTATAGCGCTACTATTGTTAAGGCGGAACTACACACAAGGATTAAACGTTCGCATAGCATAAAGAATCAAGAATCCAAAAGTATAAAGTTTCACATTCACATTCCGATCGGATGGTCGTTCGGTCGGACGGTAGTCCGATCGGATTGCCATTCGATTGAGGTGACTTTGTCCTTTTTGCAACCTTGTAAAGTTTCTAAGTTTCGAGTTTGATGACGACATGGCACGTATTGAGACACTGGAGAAACACATCAAAGTTCAGCCTGTCTGATCGGATGGGAATCACCCCGTCCGATTAGGTTCTGTTCTTGACGGTGTTCATGTCTGAATCCGTATTCCGGTCATCTTCTCTGGTGATAATCCATTTCCAAGCCGACTCCAGACTAACCATCAAGTCTACAGCCCGTTTGGATCCGGATTCCACCATTTTAAGTAAAAGTTTAAGAGGAGTTGAAGATAAACATGAAATCGATTGAAAAACCTTGATTTAGTAAAGATTCGGTGCAAAAACACATGAAATTCCTAGATCTGAGCTAGATCTCGACTGGAATGACATCACACAGCTGTTTGTACAAACCGCCATGATGACGTCATCCTCAAGAGCTCAAATTTTAGAGATTTCATGGTGAAAAGTGTGATTTCAAAGAAGAATCATGTAGAGAATAGTGTGTAGATTGAAGTTGTACAAGAATCTAAGAGAAAACTTACAAGAATCAGCCTAGAATAGAAGAAAAGTGCTCAAGAATGAGAGTGTGTGCGTCTGGATCGGAGGAGACTGTCACATCAATGAAGAATGATGTGAAAGGTCCTATTTATAGTGTCAGAGAGGAGTTAAGGCGGTGTGGCAAATGGATCGGATGGTTGTTCGATCGAATGCCCCTCCGTCCGATGGTCATTCGATCGGATTGTCATTCGGGCAGTCCAATCCTTTGCCACTTTCCCGTCTTTGGTTCGTTTTGCGAGTTAGATTAAGCGTTGCATTGCGTATTATTGTGTAATATTATCACATAACAAGATTATATCATTAACACAAAAGTTTTCGAGTTTACACAAGTGTCAAGTCTCTAGTCCCTCGTTCAACCAAGTCTCAGATTTCACGAGCCTCAAAAGTCAAGCACCAAGAATCAAGTATCAAGAATCTAGAATAAAGTATTATAGCATTAAGTATCAAGAATCAAGTGTCTAGAGTTAAGTATCAAGAATCAAGTATTTAGAGTCAAGCTTCAAGAATCTAGCTTCATAGAATTTAAGTGTCAAGTATCAATAAGATTCAAGTTTCATAGCATCAAGATTCACAAGTCTCATAAGTGTCAAGAGTCACAAAGTATAAGGGCTAAAATTGGCAATAGCTAAAAGTTTAGGGACGCAGGGTGTTACACGCCGCATCCTCCTCCGAAAGCCTCTTGATATTATGACACTTAAGCTTAGGCTTGTTATTGAATTTTTCCTTGAAAGCCATTTTGAAGAAGTTCAAAATCTCTTTTTTGACTAGAGAAGGTTTAGTCGTCCAAACTCCGTTAATCATGAGACCGGGGATATTATTCGAAGCCCTTCTGCTATTAATGAAACCGTGAAAAAAGGCCGAATTTTCATCTCCTTCAACTTCCCACTTAATTCTGGCTCTTTGTTTAAGATCTCTACTTCTGAAGTCTTCCAGCTCTTTTATATCTTTTTTACATTCCGCTTTAATCCACTCCTGCTCTTCCGATAAATCCCTAATTTCCGAGCATCCATCCATTTTATGAAGCTCCTCTTTTAAAACCCTTTCTTTTTCCCCTTTCTTAGATAAAACCTCTCTTTTCCAAATTTTAATATTCTCTCTAATCCTTTTAAATTTTTCCATAAGACGCACATCAGATTCTCCGGCTCCGTAGAAATTTTCAGTCGCCTTCGAAACCACCTCATCAAAGCCTTTTCGATCCAACCAAGATTTGAAAAATCTAAATGGTTTGGGCCCGAAATTTTTATTTAAACAGGTCAGAACTAGGGGGTTTGTGCCCTACTTTATGCCCCTAAAAAGTGTCAACATGTGCTTTACACACTTACATGGTTACTACCAAAAGATAATATCCAAAGTCGTGATATGATAAAAAAAAAAATTATCGACATGTGCTTTACACACTTGCATGCTTACTACCAAAAGATAATATCCAAAGTCGTGATATGATAAAAAAAAAAGATATCGACATGTGCTTTACATTGATCTAAACTATAAAACTAATATTTTTTCGAAAGACCGACACATGTCATACCCGAAAATCACACAAATAACTCATTTTTAACAATCACTATTTCTATGACATAAATTTTAAAGCTTTTAAAAATATATAACCTTAAATGCTAGAATATTACATGTGTTTGGAAATAAAAGATTCTCTAATTTGTTTGGATGTGATGTAAAACCATTTTTTACCGTTGTATTCTCCCTCCTTCTCGCATGTGAAGTAAAAAAAAATGTCATTAAGGGGTATTTTTGTAAATACCTTTTAACATATGAATAATTTATGTCCTGTAGCTAAGCACTTGGTCGTTTATATAATAATAATAATAATAATAATAATAATAATAATAATAATTCACATTTTTCTTTATTTCAAATCATTTAAGTATTTGCGAAGTATTTGTTACATGGAATATTAATAATCACAACTATTCGTTGTTGACCGTCAACAGTCCCAACTTCAAAAATAACTACCGGTAGTCCCAACTATTGACATATTGGCCACCAATGGACCCTGACTAACAGAAGCCTAACGTCGTTAGTCTCCGGTCGCTGGAAAACCGTTTTTTGCCAGAAAAAAGGCTTCTAAAGGTCCGATCTAATGTTACAAAGAGGTTTGAGACGAAAATATTGAGTTTTATGGCTAAAAGGTTGACTTTTCCAGCCAAAAAGAAGTTTTCCGGGGAAAAAATAGTTTTCCGGCGACTTCAATAATTGGGGTTTTTACTAGAAAATGGTTCCTAAAGATCCTTAATAATGTTACAAAGAGGTTTGGGACGAAAATGTTGAGTTTTCCGGCCAAAAACGTTTTCCAGTCACTGGAGACTAACGACGTTAGGGCTCTGTTAATCAGGTCTATTGGAGGCTAATATGTTAATAGTTGGGACTGCCGGTGATTATTTTTGAAGTTGAGACTGTTGGCGGCCAACAGCGAATAATTGAATTATTAAAATCCAATATTTCTAATTAGATTGATCCAATAGCCAATGTCAATTAACGTGGAAAGTTTGATATCGTTCATTAGAAACTACAAATTGAGTTGCTGACTAACTTTATGTTTACCGACAAGGCTTACACACTTACATGCTTGCTACTAAAAGTTTTCACTCTATAGCCCTACCAAATTTTAACCTTAGTAAAAGTCGACCTTATGTTTGTCAACTTAGTCGTTTTCGCTAAATCAAGTTAGAGAGTTGGTCCACGTAACAAAACATAAGCTGACAATCAAAATTAATAACACTTTAATAAGTCTAATAGAAGATTGAAGGATAAACTCTGAACGCGACTGTAAGTCGACGTGGAAGGGTTACTACTTGTGATCATGGTTGTAAAACAAGGTTTCCAAGGCCGAGTACTCCCCGAGTAGTCGCTACAAGGTAGGCTGCCGATGCGACTTTCTTCAACTCCGCCTAATTACTCGGAGTCGGTCAAACGTGGTCAACCTCGGTCAGAATTGGATCTAGTAGGTCAATTCGGGCCTAGTTTGACTTAAATAATAATAAAACATAATTTCTATGTCTATCATATTAAAGAATTAATATCATTTCACGTATTTTGTTATAAATATTAGTAGATTTTTGTTATTTGACATATATTTAATCTCCAAAAAATAATTTCTTTATAATTTAACATGTCCGAGTACTCCCCGAGTACTCTCCGCCTAGACCTAGTACTCTCAACTCCCCGGTCTACCGACTAGGGAGCGCCTAGCGACTTTTGCAACCATGCTTGTGATATCTAACAATAGTTTTCGAACACTTAAATGATTTAGAATGAGGAGACATGTGGACTTGACGATATTGGGAATTACTTGTCTATATAGAGTTAATTAACTACAAAGTGTTTTGTGTAACTAATTAACTCTATGTTGGTAAATAATCTTCAACGTTCACATGTATTTTCATGTGAAATATTTATTAGATTGACCGAGTAGCAAATGTCAATTATCGTGGAAATTTTGTTATCGTTGATTGAAAACTACAAAGTGATTTGTGGAACTAATTAACCCTATGTAGATAAGTAATTGTCAACATCTTCAAGTCCACATTCTATTCTATATTTTAGTGTTTGAACACTTTTGTTAGATTCACTAGTTGTATCCCTTCCTTCCACGTCGACTTACACTCGCGTTCAAATTTTATCGTTCAATTTTCGATTTTAACTTGAAAATGTTACCAATTTTGTTATCAAGTTATTTTTTGTCTACATGGGCCAATTAACTAAAACTAAGATGGCCTAGAAAAATTGTCAACTTTTACAAACGAAAAGAAAATTCAATAACGCCATCTTTGAACACAACATAGTTGTCTTCTTACATCTATTATCTACATATTTAAAATTTTTAACCTAAACCCTACTAAAAAGTAGAAAAGAAATGACTATTTTGGTCAAATAAAAATGATTTGAGAAATTATTAGAACCATCTTGAGATAAAAACATGCACAAAAACATTGAATGTACTTGTTGACAATATGGAAGATTTTGACAACAATCTCATGTTTGGCATGCTTTTCTTTATGTTAATGTCAAATGTCAATCTAAGATTTGAATTCCAAATCTACATTCACAAAATTTAATCATCCTATTTCAATTGCATGTGCACCCATCGATTAGACATAACCCAACCAAATACTCCTACTACTATCATATGCACATGTTTTTATTAGAAAAAAAGCACAAAAAAACAAAAAAAAACGCTTGAGACCAAAAAGGATTAAACAAATATTCAATCATCATATAACATCTATTTCAACCTTTATCATCATTAAACATAATTTCCAATCAACCAATTTTTTAGGCTTTAATAGTACAATTAATAAAGAAAACGGTCGTAATTTATGTAATAGAAGAGACATAAGAGAGATTTCGACCGATACGATTTAATAATTAGGTGATTTGATAATGATTTATAACAAGATATTCAGAAATATAAATTATAATAAAAAGTTTTTGTTTATAAAGTTTGATATTAAGATATATGTATCAGACCTTAAGATCCTCTAGCTTAGGAGTTTCAAATACTAGACCCAAACAATGTTGAGTCTATTAGGTCTTAGACTTTGATAAATAAAAAAGAGTTAACTGTCGTTTTCGTCTCTATGGTTAGTCTAATTATGCCAGTCTAGCCCAAATTTTAAGTTTGTATCATTTTCGTCCCTGAAAATTCTTGAAACATGGCAGTTCCATCCAAAAAAAAACTAAGGTTGAATCGAATAAATGGACAAACCACAGGGACGAAAATGACAGTTAACTCATGTGTTTTTGGACGAAATTGACATGTTTCAAGAATGTCAGGGACGGAAATAGTACAAACTTGAAATTTGACCTGAACTGACATAATTAGACAAACTACATTGTAAGCTAATCTAGCACATCTGATCAAGACAACGATTTGCTAATGATGAAACATTAAACTCATGATGCTCTCAAAATGATCGGAATATCAAGAACGTTTTATATTTGAACCCTACTTTAGCATTGACAGACACATTTTAAGACGGTTTTATATTCGAACTTTACTTTAGCATTGACGAAGACACACTGGATGTATCAAGTGGATCTAAACAAGAATGTATTCGTGTATAGCAGGTCGTACCTGCATTACATCGCTATGTACGAAGAATTCCTACTATTCATTAAATGAGTCTTAATCATGTACCAAGCATGACAGAACAAACAAACTTTAGTATTGTTATTCAGTATTCACCAAGTTAATTGTATCAATAAGAATATATATAAAGTCGTTTAAATATACAACTTATTACAAAACCATCTCCCTTCAGCGTATTTAGTTCATAAACAAACCGTTGATTCATTCGATTACGCCTTTCCATGTTTTCTTCACTCGAGGTTAATCTTTTTTTTTTTTTTTTTGTAATGAAGAACTCTTGATGTTCAATGAGTGATCTGCCTTTCAAACAAAAGGAGACATGCTTTAGCTTCAAGTGGTCAAAAGAAATACACAGGATGCTTTGCTCATGGGTGGGCCCTAGTTTGGTCAGGATCAACCAACATGCACATAATAATATATTACATAAAGGGAACATACATAAACTTCCAAATCTGTAGGCTATTTTTCCACCTATTTGACAAGAGATAAACCTAACATCTTTATCTTATCACACATATATATAAGGTTTCCACTGAAACAGCCAAATCTCAACACAAGACTTCACACTTGCTGTTCACCTTCATCAATTATTGATCTTGTTTGGTTAGATTGTTGGCATGAAAGACTTTGATAGGCCCCAAATTATATTTTTTTATTAAATTTAAAAAAAAAAAAAAAAGTATATCGTTCGAAATACAAGATTCCATCGGGTTTTGAGAAGCAGACATCTTTCCCCGGTTCAACCCGAGTTCAATGATCTGATATGCAAAGGCGTTTAGTTGAAAACTTTTCACCTAATAATACACGCGCACACGCCGCCCATTTGCTAGCGCGCACAAACGTAGACATGTGCGTGCACACATAGAGACGCGCGCCCCACCCACGAATACACACTCTTGCACGCACTAGATTGGATATTTGAGACCTACGCACTTTACGATTTTTTCAAAACCTACATTTATATTAGATGGTCGTCATGAATATTATTGAAGGACAGACGTATATCAAACTCACACACACATGTATATACATATATATGGAGAATAGGTTTGAAAATATTAGTAAGAAAGAAAGAAAGTGTACTTGGTGTTTCATAATGAGGATGAAGAGAATGCTAGTCAGGGAGCCAAGCGTTTGATTTTCCACGAGCTTGTGCTATCGGCTTCTTGAGGAAAATAACATAGCCTGAAAAAAACATACATGCATCAATAAACAGCGATGACCCTTGATTAGTACTTGAGGACCCGTCGAGCCTGTTGATAGCACTATAAGTAAAAATATGTAACATTATTCTACAATAATTACTGGACAAACTGCATTAATGGGCGGCATTTAACCGCTCCACATTGATTTGAGGGATTCATAACAAGAAATACTTTCATACTTGTTATTTTCCCATATTTTCAAATGTATCCTGAATGCAGAAATGCAGGGTAAGGATGAGTACATAAGACAATAGTTAACTTAATTAAGAATTCAGATAATTCTTTTACAACAACGATATCCCACTCTTTGATGATGACAAGCATACGCAAAATAAAGCGCTCGATAATAAACATATGACTAGCCAAGAACCAATCAAACACTCGATATTCGACCAAATAAGCTTCAAGTCATTTACATATCTGACTCCTCCCTCCTCTAGACCCTATATTCGACCAACTTTGAACCACTTGTACAGTTGTACATGAAGTGCCACCTCGAGGCCCTGAGACAATTTTCTGACTGCATCGCGCCACAGGCAAGCATGGTTTATAAAACCAAGGATCCCACAAGTAGGAACTAGAAAGCAAAATGTTGTGTCTCGGTCAGGTCAAGTGCATAATTAAGACTATGACACCAGTGGCGGAGCTAGACCTTAAAACCAGGGGTATCCCAAAAAAAAATCATTAACTATGAGGGGTATCCTTTATATCGAAAAAAAATAAAAAAATTAACACTGCGAACACGACTTTGAGCCGTAGCCCGTGCTACGGCTGGTTCTTAGCTGTCTCCGCCCCTGTATGACACAAACTAGTTTTGAACTCATATGGCTTTGTAATCTCCTTGGTAATATTGTGGGTGCAGAACCTAAACCAATGAACTTATGGTGGGATAAAGTGATAATAAGGTAGCCATGCACATTGAAAGTGATCCAGTACCCCATGAAAGAACCAAACACATAGGAGTTGATTGTCACTTCACTCGGGAAAAGCTTGAAGATGGAACAATAACAAGCCCTCATGTCAGAAGCAGTTAGTGCTATCTTCACTAACGTTCGTTTCATCGAATGTAATGGAATTGGAATTTGCGTAGGAATTGAAATTTGATTTGGAATATAGGTGTGTTCGTTTCACATAATTGAATAAATCTGGATGAAATTGGAATGTAGATTCCGTTCATTCTGTTATTGTTCAATTTTCATTCCTTCTTTTGTTGAAACAAACAACATAAGGATTGGAATCTACATTCGAATTCCATTCCATTATGTGAAACGAACACTACAAGCTTTACCCTAAAGCCGGATTTATCATATTTGTAAAAGGTTGAACGTGATCAATATATACGCTCTGAATTAATCATATCTATAACAATTTATTATTTTTGTCTTTGATTACGTAGCGGCATAAGATCTCTTTTTCAGTTACTTCGAATTTCATCTTAGTTGTGTTAAATTTTCTCTAAAACATAAGATGCTAATCACATATAATGATATAAAGCCAGGTCAACTTTTCCATAACTTGATTCCTTTTCATGTCATATATTATCAATTTATCATATTGAACATGAGAATGAGAAGACTTCGCAAGCCATCGTTCGTTTCTACTTCACTTTTCTCTGCTGAAAAACAGTTGCAAAACTATAAACGTTGCACATTGCAAGAGCAATTTGGACAAAAATATTAAGTGCAACATTTTACTTTTGCATTCAAATTTTCACAATTTGTCCTAAAACAGGTTGTAAAATTTAGTGTCCTTTTGACATTTTCTCAAGAATGATGGTGAGTTTTATCGACTGTCAGTTAACAATATCAATTACTAGACACTATAATATTTGTATAAAACCCTGTATCAAAATTTAACCAAAAAAAAAAATAGGCACCAGTGATACCTGTCATGCAATCGTGATGTCTGCCCTTGCCAAAACTCAAAAAAATCAGGTTTAAGCCTGTAACCACCCCAATTTGTCGGTTTTGGGATTGCAGCTCTGCAGAACAACAAATTATTCACCAGTAAATCATAAGCAATGAATCTCACAAATCCCGTAATTGAGATATATGTATCACTCACCCATCAGAGTATTTTGTTTCCAAATCTTTATATTCTTGGTGGAGAAAATCACGTCCAGGTATTACAGAGCTCTGAACAAATGGAAACTCTTTTAAGTTGTTTGTAAAAATACGAAAACAGAAACATAAAATAGCACCTGTTTACTGGCTATTGCACCAATTTGACTTCCTCTAGGGCGGCTGTGGAAGTAACTCTCAGATTCTTCTTCAGAAACCTTCTGCACAGAACCTTCGATTCGCACCTGCCAGTCGAAAAAAGGCGACTGACTGTTACAGTTATTGCATTAACTGAAACTTCTTAATAACATTTTTTTTACAATTATAACCTCGGTCTTCGAATATAATAATTTATAAGATGCATTAAAATAGCCTTTGGACAACTTTCAACCAGTTAGCTATTTTTTCAAATGATCCCATTGAAATAAAACACAACCTACATTGACCGATTTATAAACACATGGGCTGAAATTGCCAATGTTACTTAAATTGGTCAGCATAAAGTTATCTTTGAACGCCTAGCATAAAATCATAGAGTAAGCATCCGGTACAAAATGTCATTAACCTAGGAAGTGCAGGAAACCAGGTCAAACGAACTCCGATTGACCTCATTCAAGCGGTGTTGGAACCCTAACCAGAAACCCTAACCCCTTAATCCTAAACCCAAACCCTAAAGCTAAACCCTAAAAGTTAAATTGTAAATCCTAAAAGCTATATACATATATATTGTTAGCTTTGAAAATGAGAATTAGAACACAGAAAGATCACACAATCAAAGCCATTTATTCCCACTAATCACCCAACTACTTATACTTGATTACAACTAACATAACTGCTCACTTAACTACTTCCAACTAACTAACCAAACTTGACTACAATTCTGACACAATCGACCCCTGAACTTTCCTATTTGACACTTACAACCCTTCTATTAATAAACGATAGTAACATAACTTCCCCCCCCCCCCCCCAAAAAAAAAAAAAAAAATCATTCTTGACCTCAAGAATGAAAATCCGGAAATCTCAGTTTAAAATCATCAGCAAACTCCCATGAGGCTTCTGAAACTGGAAAATCTTGCCAATGAACTAACACCTGCTGCACCATTTTGTTATTTCTTTTCACAACTCTTTTATCAATAACAGATCTTTGCAACACGAACCTCAAACCAGCTGGTATTGGTAAAACAGGAGTATTAGACCCCTGAGCTCTTTTTAACAGCGACACATGAAACACAAGATGCATTTGAGCACTTTTTGGTAGATCTAGCTTATAGGCAACAGCCCCTATTTTCTCCAAAATCAAAATGGCCCAAAATATCTTGGTCCCAACTTTGAATGCTTCTGAATTCTCAAAGATGTTTGCACAAAAGGTCTGAGCTTAAGGTAAACCCAATCCCCTATCTCATAATGCCTTTCTGAGCGTTTGTTATCAGCATATTGTTTCATGCGATGCCTGGCTTTGATAAGAGCCTGCTTCAAATTATTGATCATCAATTCTCTATCCCTGTGTAACACCTCCACAGCTTCAATGTTCGTATCATTAGAAATATAGGGAATGTGTAAGGGAGGTGGAAAGCCATATAAAGCTTCAAAAGAACTAAGCTTTATTGCTGAATGGTAAGAAGTATTGTACCACCATTCAGCCAAACTCAACCACTTCACCCACTGACCTGGCGAATGCATACACATACATCGTAAATAGGACTCCAAGCAGCGGTTCAAGACCTAAGTTTGACCATCACTTTGAGGATGGTAAGTTGTCGAGTAACATAATTGGACACCCTGCAGTTTCATAAACTCCCTCCAAAATTGGCTCAAACACAAAGGATCTCTATCAGATACAATGGTTATTGGACAACCATGCAACTTAAAAATAGAGTTTAAGAACACCTGAGCCACTTGTGGTGCCGTATAGGGATGACATAAGGGCAAAAAATGAGCATATTTTGTTAGTCTGTCTACCACTACCAAGATTGTATCTTTTTGTTGAACTTTTGGCAGACCAGATATGAAGTCCATTGAAATATCTGTAAAAACATGGCTTGGAACAAGAAGAGGCTGCAGCAGGCCAGGACTGGCTACTGGCTCATATTTAGCTCGCTGACATTCATGACATTCTTTGACAAAATTATAGGCTTGCTTAGAACACCCTTTCCAATAACAAAAGGCTTTAACTTTCTTTAAAGTGGGTGTGAATCCTGAATGACCTCCAATTGGTGATTTGTGGAAGAGATGTAAAATATCCTTTTTAAGCTGTTCATCATTACCTATCCACAGTTTTCCTTTCTTCTTCAAAGCCTGCCCATCCCAAGTCACCTTTTCTATCAATTGACCTTGTGTAATTCGTTGTATAATGGACTGTAAATGAATATCCCTTTCCCAAGCTGCCTTCATCCTTGAGAACAACAAAGGATCTATGGAACTCAAACTGACTTCAAATAAAGCCAACCCACTAACTCTGGATAATCCATCAGCCACCAAATTCTCTGTTCCTTGCTTATAAACTATTTCATATGTATACCCCATGAGTTTAGCCAACCAGGTCTGTTGCAAAGGTGTAGTAATCCTTTGTGTCAGTAAGAACTTTAAACTCTTATGATCAGTTTTAATCAAAAACTTCTTAACAATCAGATAATGGTGCCACTGCTTTACAGCCATCAAAATGGCTAGCAGCTCCTCATAGACTGAAAGCAGCTGCTGTTTTGTAGACAAAGCCTTGCTAATGAAAGCTAAGGGATGACCCTCTTGCATTAGAACCGCCCCCATGCCCTTCGAAGAAGCATCCGTTTCTATCACAAATTCTTTATTAAAATCAGGCAAAGCAAGAACTAGAGCAGTGGTTAGAGCCTCCTTTAGCTACACAAAAGCCTGTTGGGCGTGATCCGACCATTAAAAAAGCATCCTTCTTTAATAACTCATTTAAAGGTCTAGCAAGGATTCCAAAAGATTTAATAAATCCTCTGTAGTATCCTACAAGCCCAAGGAACCCCCTCAACTGCTTCAAATTTTTAGGAATTAGCCATTGCTGAACTGCTACAATCTTTTGTGGATCAGTCTGCACCCCTTGGCCAGATATTATATGTCCTAAATACTCTACAGATGAACCCCCAAAAGAGCATTTGGACTTTTTAGCAACTAAGGAGTTTGCTCTCAACAATTCCAAAACTTGTTCCAAATCTTCAACATGTTGTTTCAAAGTAGGACTATAGACTAAAATATCATCAAAGAAGACTAAGGTAGTCTTCCTTAACAACGGCTTAAAGGTGGCATTCATTAATGCCTGAAATGTAGCAGGGGCATTTGTCAAGCCAAATGGCATGACTACAAACTCAAACTGGCCTTGATGGGTTCGAAATGCTGTCTTATGCACATCACTCTCCTTCATCCTAACTTGATGATATCCAGCCCTCAAATCCAACTTAGAAAATACAGTAGCTCCCCCCAGCTCATCCAACAATTCCTCTATTAGTGGAATAGGGAACATGTTCTTCACTGTTGCCTCATTTAGTTATCTATAATCCACACAAAACCTCCAAGATCCATCTTTCTTTTTTACCAATACAACTGGTGAAGCAAAAGCACTCTTACTATTCCTGACTACCCCAGAGTCCAACAATTCTTGTGTGAATTTTTCTAACACATCCTTCTGTCCAGCAGGATATCTATAGGCCCTCTGATTGATTGTTACATCTCATCTTTCAAAATAATCCAATGATCACAATCTCTTTTAGGTGGTAAAGTAGTAGGTACCTCAAACACATCAGCAAACTTGTTAAGTAAAGCTATTAATGAAATAATGCCCCATCTTGACTACCATCATTTATCTTAGCAGTATGTTGGAAAGAATCACTTCCCTCAGTCTTTAGGCTGAACAATTGAACTGCTGCTACACCCACTCCGTCACTTAAGATCAAGGTTTAAAAAAACGGAAACGAGTTTTGAGGCGTTTTCCCTTCGCCTCACGAGGCGTAAGCCTCGAGGCGAACCGAGGCGTAAGCCCGAGACGGAATTACAAAATAAATATAAAAACTATATATCTTTTATAAAATAAAATACTAAATGTAAAACACATAACTTTCCTAATGTAAATAAACTTGTGAGAATTGTTTTGGGTTAAATATGATAAAAGTTTAATGTTTATGGGTCCTAATGTAAGTTTTTGTAAATGGAATGAATAAAAGAGCCGTCCCTTTTCAGTAACCCTAAAAGAGTTACGCCTCCATCATCTTCTCCATTCCTGAAACCCTAATTTTTCTTAGTCACTCATCGCTACAAGTCAGGTACGTCTCCATCTTTAATCTAGTTCTACGTTTCTACCTATGTATTTCATCCAGCCTCTTTCTGAATTGACCCTATTTTCTTCAGTAACCCTATAAAACCCTAATTTCTCTCGCCTAAAAAGACATGTACGCCTCTTAATTTCCGTTCCGCCTCGACAAGAAACGTCCGCCTCATAGGTATGAGGCGTACGTATAAAAACAAGCAGTGAGGCGCCACCTCATATTCGATTTTTTGACGTTTCGCTTCGAGGCGTGCCTCAAAACGGACGCCTGGAGCGTTTTTTTAAACCATGCTTAAGATATGCTCCATCTTCTCAGTAGAGCACAAAGAAACTGTATCAGCTTCTATTCCTTTCAACTCTACCCATTGTTCTCCCACTTTAAACTTCATGGTCAATTTTTTAAAATTCCACACTATATCATTCAGGGTCTGCAACCACTGCACACCCAGAACCATATCATAGTTGCTCAAAGGAATTAACATTACATCTGCAGCAAACCAATTACCTTGCATGACCCACTTGAAATCTTTACATAGCTGATTACAAGACATTTGATTACCATCAGCTATGGTAATGTTCAGTGAACCAACTTCCTTAACTGGACACCTCATCTTTCTGGCCAAATCTACATTTACAAAGTTATGGGTAGAACCTGAGTCCACCAAAATATGTAAAGATTTTGTACCAATTGACCCTTTTACCCTCATAGTGGAAAAAGATGGTACCCCCATTATGGCATTCAAAGATATCTTGGCCTCCCGAATATCTTGCAACATTGTCTCAGAAAGATCAACTTGATCATCATCTTCTACCTCTATTAGTTCAATAGAGAATAACTGCTTATTTTTACAGATATGGCCAGGAGCATACTTTTCAGTGCATCCAAAACATTCCCCCTTTGCCCTCTTTTCCTCAATCTCTTTATGTGTCAATTTCCTTGAATTTAAGGGTTTTGGCTTACTATAAGGAGCATGTAATAAGGGTAGATTATTGGTATTGTTTGTGAGAAATGGTTTAGAATTAGACTCTCCACTTCTTATAGTATTGTTATATGTACCCCTTATCATATTTCTATTAGACTAAGTAACATTTAAAGATTCCTCCTGCATTCTTGCTAACATATATGCTTCAGGCAAACTTTTTGGCCTCAACATCCTCACTGGATACCCAATTTCAAGCTTCACAGCCTTCAAGAAGAGGCTGATAGCATATTCATCACATATTGAAACTTTAGTGAGAGCCAAATCAAATTCCTTACACAAATCTTTCAATGATCCTGTTTGCCTGGGAGATGCTAATGTACCCATAGCATCTTGATTCAAAAATACCCAAATCTAGCGGTAATAAAACTTTTATACTCTAACCAAGTCATACCTTCTATGCTTTCTCCTCTGGATTGAACAAACGATTGGTGCCAAAGAATTGCCATATCTTCCATATGAGCGATTACCATTCTGATCTTAAGATGATCTGGAGTCTCATCTATAGCAAAGAAATGTTCTACTCTGCATAACCATCCTTCCAGATTCTCTCCATTGAATTTAGGAAAGTCCATCTTAGTCAATCTGTTGTTAGAATTATTGTAAGCAGGACCTGTCCCCATTGATTGAATACTCTACAGAACCTATGTCATTTGTGCTTCCATTTGATTCTTAATGGCCGCCAAATTTTCAGCAACCCTGTTCATTGAATTTTCATGATCTTGCATTCCGTGCTCCATAGTCTGAGTACGAGTCGCCATTATTAGGGTTTCAAGAATGGAATTGACCGAATCAATGATCAATTCGTGAGATCGAAATGAAATCGCACAGAATTTGATCGAACAATGATCAAATTCAAATGAGTTGAATCGAAATTGAACAGAATTTGACCGAACAAGGATCAAATTCAAATGAAATGAATCGAATTTTAGCTGATTAAATCGAGAGCTAGCCGAGGATCGACTGCTCTGATACCAATTGTTAGCTTTGAAAATGAGAATTAGAACACAGAAAGAAGATCACACAATCAAAGCCATTTATTCCCCTAATCACACAACTACTTATACTTAATTACAACTAACATAACTGCTCACTTAACTACTTCCAACTAACTTACCAAACTTGACTACAATTCTGACACAATCGACCCCTGAACTTTCCTATTTTACACTTACAACCCTTCTATTTATAAAAGATAGTAACATATATAGGTTAAGGATATAGAGAAAACCCCTTTGAGTTCAAGAAACTCAATCTCCACCATCCATCAATAAAATCTATGGTTGAGACTGGATGTTACAAAAAGCAACTTTCTGACATGTGTAACAGACTGACAAAAGCAAATGTAACAGCTTTTTGCTTTTCCACTTTATTTTCTGACACAAAAAGTGTAACAGGTTTTTGCCTTTGTTTGTTACACTAAAAGTTTTCTATAAAACATGTAACATATTTTTTACACGCACTACACACTAAAAACTTGTAAAAACTAAGTTCGAAAATGTTACACTTCGTAAAACCTACAAAAATCAGTTGTTGAAAACAAAAAAATAAATGTAACATGTGATGTTACATATATGTAACGGATGAAAAAGGTGTAACATATACACTCTCTCTCCTGATAGAAACTGTTACGTGTTAGAACTCTGAAAAGGGGTTTTTGGTGGGGTAAAGTTTTTTGGGGGGTGGGGGTTTAGGTTTTTGGGTGGTGGTGGGGTGAGGGGTTCATTGTTTGTTTTGGGTTTGTTTTGTTTGTGTTCACAATAGTTCTCGCGGTTCTCTCCTTAAAGCTAGCTCTCGCATGAACCCTACCTTATATATATAGGGTTCGACGAGACGGTTCCAACGCCGCTAGAATGAGGTCAATCGGAGTTTGTTTGACCCGGTTTCCTACACTTCCTAGGTTAAGATTGTTTTGTATTTGACCCTCTCCCTAAAATCATATAAGTATGTTTTTTACAAACTGTATGTATGACCAGAATAAATGTCAGGCTCACCTGGCGATTCAAACCGTCCCAATAAAATAACAGTGATGCGTTAGCATTCTCAGATAAATCCTTAGCTTTCCGGCTTCCATAATTAGTGTACCTATAAACACATTATAATGAATATACATAAATCAAGAAAGAAAGTGTATGTTGTTCTAATAAGTATTGATGCTTGAATCAACAGAGAAGATTACTAACCAGACAAAACCGGTTTTGTCAAATCCTTTCAGCAATACCATTCGTGATGAACTGCAGACGTCACAAAAACATTGTTGAATGCAAAGAAAGGTTCTTTTATTTGCATCTCCTAAATGGGAATTTAATGTAAAATATGTATTGGTATGGTTCTTTCTGAATCTAACTTCTGAGCAGATACTTACGGTTTGCCATCTTTGCCAGCTGTACACAATGCCATAGCATTTGGTTCCTTCAAGCCGGCAGCCAGTGCATCATCAAACCATTTCTGGAACTGTTTCAATGTGTGTTTTCAAAGTATTTATATTGCAAATTGAATTATCATATTCTAAATCAGAAGCAGTTAATTTGAGCTAAGGCCCAAGGATATAAGGTAAACGAGACGAGCCGCTCGTGAGCTACTCAAGATCAGGTCGCTACAAGCTTACTTTGAACGAGCTCTTGGTTTAAAAAAGCGCGCCTGAGGCGCGCCTAGGCGCGAGGCGCACTGAGGCGCAGGTCATGGGGCTTTTAGGCCTGAGGCGCGCGCCTCATGTACCTGAGGCGTTTTTCCTGCATAAAAATGTTGTACCTTGGTTTTTTTGACTTGTACATGTAAGTAAAATGGTATAAAAGCCTTATTTATAGCTATATTTTGGTTAAAGGAAGCTATTTTGGTTAAAGGAAGCTAAAAACCTATGGGATGTGTATGGGATATATATAAAAAACTATATAAACACCTTGCGCTTCGGGTACGAAAAGCCCACCGCTTTTGCGCTTTGCGCTTCGCGCCTCAATTTTAGACCTCGTCGCTTTTGTGCGCCTCTCGCTTTTTAAAACCAAGAACGAGCTCGAGCCCAAGCTGTGCTTAGCGAGCTCAGGTAGGCTTGTGAGCCTAAAGGAGCCAAAAAAAAGCGTGCCCAAAATGACCCCACTCATAGCAAAGTTGTTGGTAGGGTCTAGGGAGGGTGTGCTGGGCAAAGGGAGAAAACCTTAGTTCTATCTTGAAGGATAGAGAGGTTGCTCCCGAGTCCCGCTGGCTCCAAATGGCAAGCCTAAACAACCCTGCTATTTATATAATTTTATTTAACCTAGACTTATATAGTAATAATTATTATTATTATGCATTAAATAAAGATAACTAAATAGTATATAATATATTATGTTATATATATAAATTATAATTATAAATATATATACACATATATATTATAAAAGTAATTATAAATTATAAATGCATACAAACTAATTAATAAATAATAAATGAGCCGAACTCGAGCGTGAAAATCTACTCATGAGCCGAGCTTGAGCTTTAGAAATAGAGCTCGAAACGAGTCAAGCTCAAGCTCTCGTAAGTTAAACGAGCCAAGCTCGGGCTCATATCGGCTCATTAACACCCCAAAAGATAATTTCACTTATCTCAAACCGTTTTCTTACATTAACTCCATACATTAAAGCCAATAATCATAATCACTTTTTCCAAACATTCGAAACTAGCTATCGTAAACTGGAATTGCAATCATATGCACATCCAAATACTACCATAACCCAAACAAAAACCTACAACTATTGGTCAAAGTAGGGTGGCATGGGTCGGTTTTGGCCCAAAACCATAATTATAACCGCGATGTCGGTTAATGGATAACCATAACCATAACTGATTGGTTATGATGGTCTCGGTTGATCAGTTTTGAAGGTTATGGTGGGTCGGTTAACCATGAATATATGCCTAGCTAAATATCCTGATTATTTTTTGACCATGGAATAAATTGTAATTATACAATTCTATATATTAGCATATTACATAGTGATAAAAAAAATACAAATAATCTATAATATTAGTATTTGTTATTATTGAATATTCAAACAAAACGATATGATATAATCTATAAATTCAAACAAACATTCAATAAAGCCGATATGATATAAGCGATAAATTCTAACAAACGTTCAACCAAAAACATCAAATATTAAAAAAATGATGAAAAGTCCAAAATTAGACAGATTTTACTACATGTCGATTCGGTTCGGTTGGGTATGGAAACATTGATAACCATTACTGACCCGCTACTTTTGATTTTCAGAAAAACAGTTAACCGACCCACCGGTTTTTATGTGGTTCGGTTTTGTTGGTTAATTTGGTTATGGGTCGGAAACTTTGGTTTTTTGCACACCCCTAGGTCAAAGCAAGAAGATGATTGACTTTTAACATGTTTAAAATAGCCACATGGGTCAAACCTGAACATATGGGTCGGGCTCCACATCTTCCTCCTTCAACTCAGGAGAGATATAATTTTCTCTCATTGACGATATGTCTACTTGTGGGGCCTTTCCGATTCTAACACACATAGAAGTTCCGGGATATGGTGGAAGGTGAAGCTTGAATTTATCTATAATAGATGGCGGAACAAACCTCCCACCTAAGAAATGATGGGTCCCACTAAACTTCTTGGCGCAAAGCTTAGGAGCAGTTAAAGATACCTGAAATATACATTGGATCCACTTAGAAATGTGTAGACGTGGTAAAATAGGCGGGTCAGAACAGACAGATCAGGTAATGGATCAAAACATGTATTGGTTGAAAAGTGAAGGGCCGGGTTGACCCGGAACACTTTTTTGTCCAATTTGATTAATAATAAACTAAAGTTTTTAATTAAAATAGTGTCAGAGGTTGTAGGTAGGGGTGCAAACGAGCCGAGCGGCTTGAGTAAAAGCTCGAAACGAGCCGAGCGGCTTGAGTAAATGCTCGAAACGAGCCGAGCTTGAGCTCGGGCTCAGCTCGTTTGCACCCCTACGGCTCGATTGCACCCCTAATTGTATGCATTTAGAAAACACTTCGGGAAACTTTCTACGTGTTTGGTATGCCCCTTTGACCCGTTTCATTTCTATATATATTTTTTACACCCATTTGACAAGTTGGGCGATAAAACACAACCCACATCAAAATTTACAAATAAATAGGTTTAAAAGTCCTCCTCTAGTAATGTGGCTTCAAGGATAGTATTTATCAACAACTTTAAGTCGGCTAATATTTCTTTTTAGTATTACTCTAAAATGCAAGATTTCTATGAGAACATACCAACATGTCAGGTTTGATTCCATCACCAACTACATCTCCTTC
>JARYGA010031603.1:0-21743 GCA_030545235.1 Helianthus tuberosus
TTTCTTGAATAACGTGATCGAATCTCGTGCGTACACTTGTTGAAATGTTATGGAACCACATATGCTCCTTAACTTAGTGACACATCATCTTAAAACATGTGGTTAAGAATTAATTAGTTGCAACTTGCATTTAAAAACATTGAATCTGTCCAGAATGTCAGTCGCGTAGCGCGACAGGTAGCCCTATAGGCGTCGCGCTACGCGAGCACCCCATCTGAATCAGAAAGTTTCATTTTTGGCAGCAATGGTCCCTGCACGTGTTTAAGCGATTTTTCGATGCGTTTGAACCCCGTTAACCTCATTTCAAGGCTCTAAAATGTAGTTAAAGTATAGGGAACTCAAAACATACTCAAAAATATGCCGGATGATGGTTCGTTTGGTCGTACGAACGCGATGTTCGCTTAATTACGACGGAATGCGCATAAGCGCGAAAAACGATCCAAATGACGAAACGAATGGATTTTTCTTAAGGCGAACACTAAAATATAATGTAGTCATGCTTACATAAATTTTTGGATGTCCAGATGTATTAAGAACGTAAGTTATGCGCGAAAATGCAAACTTGTGCACTTTTTGACACTTTTAGTCCCTGAATGTCCCAAAAGTTTATTTTAGCACACCAAACCCCTCAAAGCCTATTTCTAAGCTATGTAAAGGATATTTAAGGTGTGTTTAACTTATGGTTATGTTCCGGAATGTTCGTTACAGTTCAAATTAACATACTTTCGCAGTTTGTCATATTTAGTCCCTGTAAGCGAATTAACTTGTTTTTGCCATACCAAAGCCTTCAAAACTTATTTCTAAGTTATGTAAAGGTTATTTAAGGTATGTTGAGTATATGTTGATGTTCCAGAGTATTTCTCGCATTAAACTGAGTACGTTTACGCACTAGTTTGCGTATAACTCTCCAGAAAGCGATGTAGAGTTTGAAATTACATAAAAGTCAAAACATGAAAAATGTAAAACACAATCAAACAAACATTGGGATCAAATAACATTGTTTTATTGATAACAGAACTGTTCATAGTGATTACAAGCACAGTTGTTACAGTCTCCCCTACTTGTGGAAATTTCGTCCCGAAATTTATTTAGAGGAAACTCGTGGAAAAAGATGTGGATATTTCGCCTTCATTTGATCTTCGCGTTCCCAAGTAAACTCAGGTCCACGTTTAGCTTCCCAGCGAACTTTGACCAAAGGAATGCGCTTGCGTTTGAGCCACTTGACTTCACGTTCCATGATTTCCACTGGTTTCTCAACAAATTTCAGTGTTTTGCCGACACGAATTTCGTCAAGCGGTATGGAGAAGTTCTCATCAGCTGTACACTTCTTGAGATTGGACACGTGAAAAGTTGGATGAACATTTCCCAGTTCAGGAGGTAACTCAAGTCTGTAGGCTACCTTTCCGATTCTTTCGACGATCTTGAATGGTCCAACGTATCTAGGTGCAAGTTTTCCTTTCTTTCCAAATCTGATCACACCTTTCCAAGGTGAGACCTTAAGTAATACTCGATCACCGACTTGAAATTCAAAGGCTTTGCGTTTTGGGTCCGCGTAAATCTTCTGACGGCTTCTAGCTGCCTGAAGGTTATCACGAACTTTCTTGACCTTGTCAGTTGTCTCTAAAATGAGGGCAGGTCCAGTAAGTTGAGCCTCGCCAATCTCATTCCAGCAGACTGGTGAACGACATTTTCGACCATAGAGAGTTTCGAAAGGAGCCATTCCGATGCTAGTGTGATAACTGTTGTTGTAGGAGAATTCAATCAATTTAAGATGTGAATCCCAGCTACCACCAAAATCGATCACACAAGCTCTTAGCATATCCTCCAGAGTCTGGATTGTTCTCTCAGATTGACCATCCGTTTGCGGATGATAAGCTGTGCTCAGATTAAGTTGGGTCCCCATAGCAGATTGCATGGTTCTCCAAAAGTGAGAAGTGAAACGAGCATCTCTGTCAGAAATGATGTTCAACGGAACACCATGTCGAGCTACAATTTCATCCACATAGATTTGAGCAAGTCTGTCAGTAGGAAAATCCTCGCGGATTGGCAAGAAATGTGCTGACTTTGTAAGACGATCAACGACTACCCAGATGGCATCATGACCTTTCTTTGTGCGCGGGAGTTTGGTAACAAGATCCATAGTAATGTTTTCCCATTTCCAAACTGGGATCTCTGGTTGCTCCAATAAACCCGAAGGACGTTGATGTTCAGCCTTAACCTTAAGACAAGTAAGGCATTTTGACACGTATAAGGCAATGTCTTTCTTCATACCAGGCCACCAATAGTGAATACGAAGATCCTTATGCATCTTATCTGAGCCCGGATGAATAGAATAACGAGACTTATGGGCCTCATCCATAAGCAAGGTACGAAGATCATCCTGGCTTGGGACCCACAAACGGTCCATGAAGTAATATGACCCATTGTCCTTCAGTTCAAGAGCAGGTGTTATGTGATAGGGAAATTCCTTATCCATTAAACCTTGTGAAACACAAGATTGCTGAGCTAGAGAAATGCGGGCTTGAATATCAGATCGAGCTTGAATAACAGATTGAACACGTACACAATGAAGCTTAGTACGTTCCTTACGACTCAATGCATCAGCTACGACATTCGCCTTACCAGGATGGTAGCGAATTTCGCAGTCATAGTCATTTAAAAGCTCAACCCAACGTCGCTGTCTCATGTTGAGTTCTTTCTGGTTGAAGATATGCTGAAGACTTTTGTGGTCGGTGAAAACCACACATTTTGTACCGTACAAATAGTGTCTCCAGATCTTGAGAGCGAAAACAACTGCACCCAACTCAAGATCATGAGTGGTGTAGTTCTTCTCATGTATCTTCAATTGTCTTGATGCATAGGCTATAACTTTGTTCCTTTGCATCAGAACACAGCCAAGACCCAATTTAGATGCATCACAATACACGACAAAATCATCATCACCCTCAGGCAATGATAGAACAGGCGCATCGCAAAGCTTCTGCTTCAGGTGTTGAAAAGCTTCCTCTTGTTTGAATCCCCAATAAAAGGGCATTTTCTTCTGAGTTAGAGCAGTTAGAGGAACTGCAATCTTAGAGAAGTTTTCAATCAAGCGGCGATAATAACCCGCTAGACCAAGAAAAGAACGAACTTCAGTAGGAGTAGTAGGCGTATCCCAATCCTTAATCGCACTGATCTTGGAGGGATCTACATGAACACCTCGTTCGTTGATAATGTGTCCCAAAAATTGAACTTCTTTAAGCCAAAATTCGCACTTGGAGAATTTGGCGAAAAGTTGCTCTTTCTTCAGGAGTTCCAGAGTGAGACGAAGATGCTGCTCGTGATCAGCTCGCGTCTTAGAGTAAATCAAGATATCGTCAATAAAAACAATGACGAACTGATCCAAATAAGGTTTGCAGACCCTATTCATTAAGTCCATGAAAACAGCAGGAGCATTAGTCAAACCGAATGGCATGACTGTGAACTCGAAATGTCCATAACGAGTACGGAATGCTGTCTTCGGAATGTCTTCTTCTTGCACCCGAAGTTGATGATATCCAGAACGCAGATCGATCTTCGAAAAATAAGAAGCGCCTTGTAACTGATCAAAGAGGTCGTCTATGCGAGGTAGAGGATATCGATTTTTGATGGTAAGCTTGTTAAGTTCCCGATAATCGATACACATCCTAAAGGATCCATCCTTCTTCTTGACAAAAAGAACGGGAGCACCCCAAGGTGAAAAACTAGGACGTATAAAACCTTTGTCAGAGAGCTCCTGAAGCTGTTTAGACAACTCTTGCATCTCCGACGGTGCAAGACGATATGGAGCTCTGGCAATGGGATTTGCACCAGGTACGAGATCAATACGGAACTCGACTTGGCGTGCTGGAGGTAGACCAGGTAAATCTTCAGGGAACACTTCAGAGTAATCCCGAACGACAGGAATATCTGAAATAGACTTATCCTTGCCTTTATCTTCTGTAACATGTGCTAAGAAAGCCACATAGTTCTTCTGCAGATACTTCCGAGCTTTAAAACAAGACATGAGTTTGAGACCACCGGTAGGCTTCTCACCTTGAACTTGCAGGATCTCGCCTGTCGAAAGCGGCACACGAACAATCTTCTTAGAACAAACTATCTCTGCGTGATGCTTGGATAACCAATCCATTCCCACAATAACGTCGAAGCTTCCAAGTTGCATAGGCGCGAGGTCAATAGGAAAAAGATGGTCGTTAAGATTCAACTGGCAGTTGCGAAGAACAGAATCAAGAATAATGGGTTCACCATTAGCAACTTCTACTGTCAAAGATTTGCCTAGTTTCGTTCTAGACACTCGAAGCATTTGCTCAAAAGACAAAGACACGAAACTCTTATCGGCACCGGAATCGAAAAGAACAGATGCAGGCTGATTATTAATAAAGAACGTACCGTTCACCACATTATCGTCAGCCTGTGCCTCTTGGGCATTCATGTTAAAAACCCGGCCTCGAGCCGGAGCCTGATTCTGGTTCTGGTTCTGGTTCTGGTTCTGGTTCTGGTTCTGGTTCTGGTTCTGGTTGACTAGTCTTGGGCACCGATTCCTATAGTGGGTCAGATCCCCACAATTGTAACAAGCACCCGGTGGGTATTGTGGTCGTGCAGCTTGACCCTGTTGCAGAGCAGGAGGCTGAGCAACTTGTTAAGCCGGGTTCTGAACCGCGGGATTCTGAGCAGATCGACAAACATTGGCGAGATGGCCTGATTTCCCACAGTTAGTACAGAAACGGCATGGAAGTTGCGGCTGGTGGTGACTGTTGCATCTATTGCACAAAGGTGCATTCCCTGTATAGGGTTTCTTTGCTGGAAGCTGTGCGGGTTGGTTGGGAGCTGCCAGATTAGCTTGGGCAGTGATAGCAAAATTTTGGGAAGCCTTACGCTTCCTTGACCTCTTCGAAGAACCAGAGTTCTTTCCATTCGAGTTTTGACTTTTCTTGCTATCTTCCTTGTCAGCCGACTGCTTCTTGCCCTTGTCACCCTTCCTGTGTAACTTGTTCTTCCGGATCTGCGACTCAGTCAATGTCGCAGATAACTCGATCGCCTGACGAAGTGTGGCAGGGTTACTACCAGTAAGAATGTCTTGTACCGAGTCAGGTAGGCCATCGATGTATCTCTCGATAGCCTTGTCGAGTGGGGTGACCATTGTTGGGCAAAGCAGACTCAATTCTTCAAACCGATCAGTATAAGCCCTGTGCTCACCACTATCTTGCTTCAAAACATCAAACTCCTTCTCTAACGCTCGTTGCTCATGACGAGGACAGAATTCCCTCATCATAAGGGCTCTAAGTTCAGCCCATGTCTGTGCGAGAGCAACTTCTGCACCCCGGTCTCTCATAACCTCGTTCCACCATGTCAAAGCCCTCTTCTGAAATACACTCGAGGAGAACTCGACCTTGCGATTATCCGGACACTGCACATGGCGAAAAGTATTCTCTATGCTCTCGAACCACTGAAGAAGCCCAATCGCTCCCTCAGAACCACTAAACTTGAGTGGTTTAGCCTGGTTAAAATCCTTGTATTTGCATGGAACGTTGTTGTTGTTGTTGGCCTGGTTCCATTGAGCAAAGAGATTTGGAAACTGAGCAGCCATCTGCTGCGCAATAATTTCTGCCAGCTCGGCAGTAGCTATCTGATTCTCGCGTCGAGGAGGCATTCTAAAAGAGGAAGACATGAAAAGAAACGAGTGAGATGATTGGATGAAAAGAATGAGATGAAACAAAATCAACAAAAGCAAAGATGGTGGTCATTCTTCCGTATCACAAAGCAAACAAACGACACACAGTGACTAATCAAAGTAAATGGGTCAAAAATAATGTATAATGAAGACATGCTCGCCTATAAGTGAACACTCATCCCAAGAATTCCCAGGTAAGCACAACTGGTCTCGTGTCTGGTTGAGATGTATACGAAGTGCTTGCCTAGACAGAAAACCCAGAATACAGGCATTCACCCTTCCAGTCTGCACATGTTCACATTATTTAAAACCCAAAACGTTTGACGGGATTTTTGAAAATTAGAAGGCACAAGGCCAAAAACCAAACTTGAAAAGGGTTCAAAACCATAAAACAGAGGGTTCAAAACCTTACAATTGAGGGTTCAAAACCTTGTAAAAATTTATTCAAAAACAGATGATTGTTTTTCAAAAATCGTTTCGGAAAAATTTTGGTTCCTTGTTTTGTTAATCACCTAAGGATAGGTGATGTACATGTTTTAAGATCTAAACACAAGATAGCTTGTGTTAGGTTCCTAGAAAAGTTATAGTCTAGGTCAAAGCATTACTAATAACCTAATTCCCTATAACCATTGGCTCTGATACCAACCCTTCTGTCACACCCCGACCGCGTAAAACAACAAACCGCGGCGGAAACATCGGGGCGTGTTGCGACAGAATTAATTGTTTCATAACCATGGCACACAAAGTGTATTTTATTTATCAAATAAGGGTGTTACATTGTTTCAAACAGGAAATTAACGAGTTCAGAACATAATCAAACATAGTCTATCTTCTTTTAAAGTTTCTAAGGCACAGGTCCGCCCTAGTATCATGATCAACATCCTATGGAAAAGCACCTGAAAACACATGTGAAAATAGGTACGTCAGCATAAAAATGCCTGTGAGATACATAGGTTTTGCGAAAATAAGATTCATGACTTATGTTTGAGAAAATGTTTAGTCATGAACCTTGTTATTTGCTTTGTCTTGTAAATCATTTGAAAACACTAAGATCAGATGATATGTATAAGTAAATGTCAGGTTAAATAAATAACCATGTAAAAATGTGTTTGTATAAGGTAAGTTGTTTGTAAATCAATGTCTTGTGAAAAGTATGTTATTTGTATAAAATGTTATATGTATCAAACTGAAATGATTCAAATAACGTTACGCCATGTAATACCATACAAACACTTATATATAGGAAGTACCAGCGGCGTATCCACCATGCTTGTATCATATTACACACGCATCGTTACTTAATCACTTAATCAAACCAAACCAAACAATGTAAGAAGTCTATGTTTAAATCAATTGTCAAATGTATTGGGTAATATGTCAAAGTGTTTATGTCAAGATGTAAATCATGTCAAATGTCTATGTCAAATATCCATGTCAAATGTCTATGTCAAATATCCATGTCAAATGTCTATGTCAAATATCCATGTCAAATGTCTATGTCAAAATGTCATGTATGGCAAGTGAAATGTCTCAACTAAACCATATGCACAAAAACAAAGTATTGAAGTAAAACATGGTTTAAATCAACGCTATGTTTTGTGTAAATGCATGCAACTATTTAATATGAACATTTATGCGGTATTGTGAAAATGCATACATCCAAGCCTGGCGACTGTGGTGATAAACCCTTTAAACAAATTAAAGGTCTATCTGTCTTATGTCAACGAATTCGGTCATTCCTTTCTGTCCCCTTACCCTGGGATGTCCGGAACGGGAGTTGTCAATTCCTATGGTACCACTACCTACTAACGAACGGCGTAGCTAATGTTAATGAATGTATTGTCCCATGTAAACAAACCAAATGTCATAACAAAATGTGAGCATGTGAAAACAATGCACTAAGTATGTAATCAAATGAACATACATAGCGTGAAATGTCATGTAAAACGATGTACTAAGTAATGCACACAATGGGCACACCTAGCATGAAATGTCATGTAAAACAATGTACTAAGTAATGCACACAATGGGCACACCTAGCAGGAAATGTCATGTAAAACAATGTACTAAGTAATGCACACAATGGGCACACCTAGCATAAGATGAAATGAAATCATGTACTATAATGTACTAACGAACATAGCAGGTATATGATGTGAAAACAGGAAAGCATGAAAGTAACAAGTAGGCACATGTGTTCCACCCCAAAACAGTTTGGAAAACAGTAAAAGAGGGGTCTATGTACTCACTTGTGATTGCTCAGTTGTATAAAGATAACCACCAGGCAATGCAAGAGATCTCGGAATCAAACGGCACCTAATATAGGTAACTATGTTAATAACCGGACCTTAATCGGACGACTGGGTAGCATTAGGGTTTGTAAACCAAATGAGTGTCGGAACTCACGTGATATGGTTTAACAAAGCCTACATGCTAAATGAAACTTAACCTAAGTCTTATTGACCCATTATGATCCGTTTAGGTAGCTTATGCTACTTTAACGCATCGTGCGCGTGAAACGCGTTCGGACCGCCTAACTAGTCCTATGATAAGTATTATATGCCTAAACATGTTACATAATCAGTTACGTGACAAAAGTTTAGGTTACATATGCTAAATTACCAATTATGTATGAAAAGGGTATTCTGGTAATTTACCTAAGGCATATAAACTACCTATCATACAACTACTTAAACGTCGTGACCATAAGGTATAACCTCGGAAGGTTATTCCCTACACTATGGTCACCTAATGTATTTGGTCGGATCCTAATGATCGACCAAACTGGGTCGGGTTCGAAGGTATAGGCGATTTATTAGATCGCCTACCCTACGACCCTAGACAACGTGGTAATCAGTAGGCATAGTCCCAAGGGACTATGACCATCGTGATTACAATCACGTTGCGAAGTTCTAACGAACTTCGCATTGACCATTACTGGTCAACGCTGAAAGTCAAACAAAGTTTGACTTTCTGACTCGAAAAGCAGTAAAAAAAAGGAAAAGAACGAAAGAATACTTACGAAGGGTCCCCGAATGCTAATCTAGATCAGTATAGTTCAGGTATGAAACAAGGTTTCAACTTAGAACACAACTAATAAGATTCTTGTGCCTTAAAACAATGAAAGGCATGGGGTATATATACTTTTCGGGTAACCGTTAGGATCGTTTCTTGAATAACGTGATCGAATCTCGTGCGTACACTTGTTGAAATGTTATGGAACCACATATGCTCCTTAACTTAGTGACACATCATCTTAAAACATGTGGTTAAGAATTAATTAGTTGCAACTTGCATTTAAAAACATTGAATCTGTCCAGAATGTCAGTCGCGTAGCGCGACAGGTAGCCCTATAGGCGTCGCGCTACGCGAGCACCCCATCTGAATCAGAAAGTTTCATTTTTGGCAGCAATGGTCCCTGCACGTGTTTAAGCGATTTTTCGATGCGTTTGAACCCCGTTAACCTCATTTCATGGCTCTAAAATGTAGTTAAAGTATAGGGAACTCAAAACATACTCAAAAATATGCCGGATGATGGTTCGTTTGGTCGTACGAACGCGATGTTCGCTTAATTACGACGGAATGCGCATAAGCGCGAAAAATGATCCAAATGACGAAACGAATGGATTTTTCTTAAGGCGAACACTAAAATATAATGTAGTCATGCTTACATAAATTTTTGGATGTCCAGATGTATTCAGAATGTAAGTTATGCGCGAAAATGCAAACTTGTGCACTTTTTGACACTTTTAGTCCCTGAATGTCCCAAAAGTTTATTTTAGCACACCAAACCCCTCAAAGCCTATTTCTAAGCTATGTAAAGGATATTTAAGGTGTGTTTAACTTATGGTTATGTTCCGGAATGTTCGTTACAGTTCAAATTGACATACTTTCGCAGTTTGTCATATTTAGTCCCTGTAAGCGAATTAACTTGTTTTTGCCATACCAAAGCCTTCAAAACTTATTTCTAAGTTATGTAAAGGTTATTTAAGGTATGTTGAGTATATGTTGATGTTCCAGAGTATTTCTCGCATTAAACTGAGTACGTTTACGCACTAGTTTGCGTATAACTCTCCAGAAAGCGATGTAGAGTTTGAAATTACATAAAAGTCAAAACATGAAAAATGTAAAACACAATCAAACAAACATTGGGATCAAATAACATTGTTTTATTGATAACAGAACTGTTCATAGTGATTACAAGCACAGTTGTTACACTAAGCATGTCGATTGTCGAGTCAAAGCTTTTCTTAAAAAGTCAACAGAATGTGTTTTTGCAAAATTAAGCATTTTTAGCAATGTAGGTTACATGCAACCTGTTTGATCATCAAAATAACTTTGTAAATAATGTAAGAACATGTTTCTTCATGATCAACTCGACAATTTTCTGTTTAAACCCGAATCGGAACCGAAAGTCTCATAAATTGACTTTTTCTTTGACTATCGGTTCTGATCCGTACATGCATGTTAAGATCTGCATTAGAGCATATTTTTGACCAACTTTCATATATGTTTAACCCTCTAGAATTTCACAACTTGATTCCATGTTTAACCGATTCATGTGCATGTTACCGGTTTATGCTTAAAGTTGACTATTTTGCCCTTTTTAATATAAAACGTGATTTTTGAAAAAGTGAAAGAGTAGAAACCTTTGGTACTGATTTATAAACTTGCACCAAAAGTTTCAAATCAGTTTGTGGTTCAGATTAAGAGATATGCTTGATATCGTAAATCACAAGCTTTATGTTAAGTAAATAGCGCAATTAGCGCATAGCCTATTTTAACCCACTTTTTGGTATCAAACTTTTATACACTGATGTTATATAATATTTTGAGATTTTAAAAGATTTTTTTTATTTTTTTGGCTGATCGTATCATAGGTCTTTAGGCCAATTCGGTAAATACCAAATTTGCCCTTTTTGGCCATAAAAACGAGTTTTATAAATCCGATTGACCCCAAACCTTTCCCTACTGATTTTATTTATTAAATAAAGTATTTTGGGTCTTTTAGAAATATAAAAATTTCAGCTTTCCTTTACAAACCCGGAAACGGCTCCAAATCGCCTTTTTAGGCATTTTTAACGCGTAGTATATCCTATAACCATATTAAACATATAAGACTTATATTTACTGATGTGTTTAACATATTTTTATATAATAACAGTAAGTATAACTTTATAAACTCAGATTTCCAGTTTTGGCATTTTAGCCCTTGTGAAATTACCAAAATGCCCCTAAGGTGCATAGTTTGATTTTAAATGATAAGTTTTACATACGGGTCATATCACACTGTTATAACATAATAAGTTAAGTATATTTTCTGTATAAATCAGACCCATAACTCAGATTTACGAATAAACTCTTTTACAACCTTTTTAAATGACCAAAATGCCCCTATGAGGCATAAGTTGAGTTTAAATCCGTTCCGGGCATAATAGAAATTACTTTGCTGATATTTTAACATATTTAAAGCATATCAACCCAGGAAACTTGCATATGACTCCCATGGTCGCCCGTAACGCACTTTTCGCGTTCGGTTCGGTTCATGTAACTAGTTTACATGAATTGACCGAAACGGGTCAAACATTATCATTTTTGTCTCAAAATCCAGAATGTGTTTAGTAAACCCATATTATACAAGTCTTAAACTTTTCGGGTCAAATTCACATTCTATCCGGTCTTCGCTTAATCATGCGTTTGAACCATATATTACCCTAAGACTAACAGGTCTAAGCTTAGGCTAAATTAAAGACCCGTTAGCATTCTAATTGGTTATTTATACCATCATTCCAGACTAGAGAATTCCGGTAAATGGTACATACGCTTACTTAGGTGAATACGGCTGAGTTATTAGATTCTTGCTATTTAAGACAGGAGCTAGCTCAGGTAAATACCCTTAACTTATTTTCCCTATACGGGCTTGGAATACGGTATAATAATACCGCTTGGTCGGGTATTGAATATTTAATCTTATTATGGTTAAATTATTGAGGTAACCCGGTTTAATCTGTATTGTTTGAAACAAAAACCTTTAGGGGTTAATGACCATGTCCCGGATATCCTTGACATCATTGTATTATAAAATGGCCACGTCTTAAGTACGGGGTGTAGGCATACACCTGACAGTTACTTAAGTAATAACGGTATCTCACTCTCTTGTGGGCCTATACTTGTGGCGTGTCTGTTAATCTGACTCGGTTTCTACATCGGGCCCTGAACGTATAACAAACATGTAAATCTGTATACAAGGTTATAACTATAATTGTTCCAAGTTAAAAAGGTTAATTATGCCTCTGTGCATTTTAATCAAATTATAAAAGATATTTTGTGCCACGTGCATTCAAATCAATTTTCTTAAACTCTTTTCAAATGAGTCGGTTGAGTGTATTTACCAGTGAAAACTGACGTATTTTCCAAAAAGGTTAAGTGACAGGTACTGAACGTAATTGGCTGGAAGCTCAGGGCGCTAATAAGGAATCTTGCAAGTTCCAGGCGTCTAAAGTCTGTTGAACAAGTGATATGCTTTAAGATCCGCATGTGGATCCTTTACCTTCCGTTGTAGTACTGGATATTACTTTAAATTCGGAATGTAATAATATTTATCTTTTGCTTCCGCTGTGCATTCATATATATTGTGTTGTTTGACTATTATGTTGCCAACTACGTCACGATACTCCCCACCGGGCCCACCGGTGACACGTGGAAAGTCGGGGTGTGACAGGTTGGTATCAGAGCCAAACACTGAGTGAATTAAACACTAGCCTTTTGTGTTTAATCTCAGTTACACAATTGCACATTCTTGAGTCTAGACAAGAACATAGGACAAACTCTAAATTCGTTTTATTTTGACCTTATTTGATTCATTTGTTATTTTTGATTAGCCTTTGCATGGGCAAGTCATTTTTATTAGAAGTCCCGTTTAGGGCAACCATATACTTGTTAAATTTTTTTTAGGAACGATTATATATTTAAAGTATCAATCCTATATTATAAGATCTACCATTGTAATAAAATGGCAAAAATCTAAAAAGGGCAAGACCTAGCCTCGGGTCATATTAAGACCGGCCAAGATGGCAGTTCCTCAATTTAGGTTCAGGTCCATATTTAGCACCTCAATTTAGGGTTGTTCTGCATTAAATATTAATAAGGATCTTAAGAGTGAAACCTAGCCTTCGGGTCATTTTAAGGCCGGGCCATGATGGTAAGACCTGTTTAAAAGATTCAAATCCCTGTTAACATCTGTAAATATGATTAACACTCCTGGCAGACGTGATTCATTAAAATCACGCGCGTCATTTTTATATATGGATTCTTTAAGAAGATCCCTAACCCAACTTAATGATCTCTGAATCATGGATTTACATCATCAATTAAGGGGATCATATTTTGACCATACGTGGTAATATAATGCCTACGGGCCCTCGCTCATTTCTACATGAACCAAAAGACAGTGGTAGCAATGACTCCCTGTCAGATAAAGGTAATGAACTAGGTTCAAACCTTCATGCTTTGATTCTCTGAAATCATAGCTTAAAATTTATAACTGTCCTTGTGACTAGGCCTGTTGTGCCAATAAAACCTTAATGCCTCGATTCTCCGAAATCATGGCTTATAAATTAAACCTGTCTACGCGACTAGGCCATTTGTGCTATATCTAAAATCTTAATGCCTTGATTCTCTGAAATCATGGCTTGTAAATTTAAAACTGTCCATGTGACTAGGCCTTTACGCCACTTTAATATCCTTAATGTTTTATAACTAGGATAAATTATAATAAAAATGCTAAATAAATGTAACTAACAAATTGACCAATATGGTTTATATTACCATGGTTAATAAATCGTTTAGAACGATGAAACTGTATAAACTTCCGTATAAACCTTGCCTTATTTTCTTGTGTAGCAAATAAAAAAAAAACTACATGGCTAGGTCGGAAGAATTGAACAGTCATCCTTTGGAAAACCGCGATGATGAAAGGATTAATATAACCAGAGGAGAGCTTCGTTCACTGATCGATGCAGCTGTATCTAAAGCTATAGAGGAACGGTTTACGGAATATAGTGAGACACATAGTAAAGCCTCATCTGTACCCCACCCTAAATCCATCCCTAAAACTCATTCAGAGCCAAATAACAAGCCGCCCTCTAAGAAAGAAGAACCAAAGAAGGATGATGATCGATATTCTTCTAATGAACACAGTGTTCCATCCAAGAGGATAGTGTTCGATAATGAACCGCATACCAAGTCCTGTACCTATAAATACTTTGTTTCCTGCAAACCCCGAGACTTCACTAGGGAGAAAGGGGCAATAGATTGTATGACCTGGTTGGATGAAATGGACACAATTGTCGATATAAGCGGTTGTGCTGAAAGGGATGTAGTGAAGTATGTATCCCAATCGTTCAAGGGAGAGGCACTAGCATGGTGGAAGTCTCTCATTCAAGCTACGGGGAAGATCCCTTTGTACAAGATGACTTGGGATCAGTTCGTTACTCTTATCAAAGAAAATTACTGCCCTCAGCATGAAGTTGAGAAGATTGAGACTGAATTCTTGACATTAGTCATGGAGAACTTAGATTGTCAAGCATACCTTACAAGCTTCAATACCAAGTCACGATTAGTTCCTTATTTGGTTACACCAGAACCCAAGAGAATTTCTCGCTTCATTGGGGGTTTAGCCCCAGAAATCAAAGCCAGTGTTAAGGCTTCAAGACCTACTACATTCAGGTCAGCGGCAGATCTGTCACTATCTCTCACACTCGATGTGGTCAGAAACAAGACTGCCAAAGTCTCGGAAGATGGAAAGCGAAAAAGGGAGGATGAGAATTCTCATCGCTCCGATAGGAAGAGGAACTCTGAAGATAAGAAGAGTTCCGGGTTTAAGAGAGACAGCCAGCAGTCGGGAGAGAAGACCAGGTGCGAAACCTGTAGGAAATACCATCTTGGGAAATGCAGATTTGAGTCTCAGCCTCTACCGTGTGGAATTTGCAAGTCTAGGGAACATAAAACCCTGGATTGCAAGAAGTTGAAAGATGCAACCTGTTATGGTTGCAACGAGAAGGGGCATATCAAGACCAACTGCCCTAGGAATCAGAAGAAGCCCGAAGAGGCCAAGTGAACAAACGCATGAGTTTTCAGGTTGAACGCCCAAGAAATGGTGCGGAATGATAATAGTATAGCATGTACCTTTCCTTATCAAGCAGTTTATGTAGAAACTTATTCGATATTGGCACATATAATTATCTTATGAATGATAAAGGTTGAGAACTGTTGTCTCCACCTGATTAAGACTCCGGTCATTTAATGCGCGGTAGAAAATGACCGATGATACTTTAGGAAATGCTCCAACCAATCTTAGATTAATATTTTATAGCTATTATGAATCACTTTTTCTGATATCCTTATGGCAAGCTTTCAAGCTATCCAAATTCATCAATATAATAAAGACAGTTGTGACATTTTGATTCCCTGTCAAAAGGGTGATGGACTAGGTCCAGACCCTAAATGCCCTCAATGGTCTTTTATGGCCTAGGCTAAGTAAAAATTAATAAGTATACATATCTAAACAATGTTCATTAAGAATGTTTATGTTATATTGTCCTATATGGTTTAATGGTACCATGGATAATATATGATGAATTGCCAGAATGATGAATAGCGGTTGTCGGATTGTAATTAAGTAATTGTTTCATCAATGTTAGGAACCAATATCAGGTATGGCAAACTCAGATAAGGCAGCCGTTGATCGTACTATGGATGATGCGACGCATGCCAATGATACTACAATTGTGAACCTTAGAATTTCCAACGATGTCCTTCAAACTATGATAGACGCAGCTGTTGGAAAAGCTGTGGAGAAGGCCGTGAAAAAGTTCAAGGAGCCCAATGCTATTTGCTCAAAGTCTCATCCAAGACCACACGACCTTACTCACGAGAAGGATCTCGTTCATACCCCTAAGGCAAGGGATGAACTAAAGAGGAAAAGGGAGGAGGATAACTCCCAAGGTTCTAAGAAAAAGGACAAACAAAAGTCCAACCAAAAACCTGTATGCGAGATTTGCAAGAAGCGCCATTATGGGAAGTGCAGGTTCGAACCAAAATCCCGATCGCGGCCGAGGGTTTGTGGGATCTGCAAATCGAAGGATCATAAAACGTTGGACTGCAAGTACATGAAGGATGCAGTCTGCTTCGGCTGTTATGAGAAAGGCCACATCAAGACCACGTGCCCTGAATCTGTCAAAGAAAAGACGGCTAAGGAAGTAAAGCCTAAGATTGAAAGCGCCTAAAATGCCTAGACCAGTTCATAAATAATGGCATCAGGTACTTTCCTTAACACTTATCAACGATATGAATGCTAAGAGTTTTTATTTTTATTTTTGATTCAGATACCAATAATTCCTTCATAAACTAAGCTTAGCAAACTTTTAGATTATCCTCGAGGTAGAACCTACTAATGAAACCACAGAGACTGTTCTTTTATTCTTCTAAGCTATGATCTCTCTGAAAAAAATCTAAGAGTACTCCTTCTTCGAGTAGAGTACGACTAGATATGTTCTTTTAATTATTTCCTCATTGTTTTCTATCGCCTGCGAATGCCAAACTATGTTTGATAAAAGTGTCATATGAGGATTGGCGTATCCTAGTGTGTCCCATAGATTATTTCCATGTCTGATCAGCATGGAGGTTTAATACATGGAACCCCTGAGATATCCCGATGGTCATATTGCACTAAAGTCGACTAGTAGTATTCAAGGAAGATATTCAATATAAAAATGTCCTATAAGTATCTCTACTTAGGACATCCTTGCATTATAAAGAGAATGTGTCATTTATCTAACACCGGCATCGATAGATAAACTCAAGCCTGAAAATACAGACACCTCTGACATCTCTGTGTGTCATAATTATCTTCTCCTAAGACTATCCTGTTTACCTTCCGAGAAGCAAGTAGAGTTAAGATTAACATCCCGCTTAAGGTTGGAGTGTGATAGGAACTCCGTGTTGATCATGGAATAATCGAAATCCTGATTAAGTAAACTTTAAGATAAGAGATTCATATAGTCTAACTAGATATTCCGAGAGTTAAATAAGAAAGGCGGTTCATTATGCTTATGCATTGATTACCGCAACCCTAATTAGGCAACAATTAGGAATTTCCATCAGCTGCCCAGGATCGTCGATTTGTTCGACTAACGGCAAGGATTAGCTATTCCTTAAGATTAGTTTTAAGCAATGATTGGGATAACCATCCCACCTTAAGATAAGCTTTCTATAATAATTGATATGTAAGTATTAAGGCTGCTCCTTCGGAGACCTTGTATATATGGAATGTTAAACATCTATTGTAGATAGAGAATTGGTGAGTCCAATTACCAGGATCTGAAAGTTGCCAAGGAAACAACAAATAAGATCATACAAATCCATAATTAATTGTAAGTTGCCAGTATACGGCAGGAAATCAAGGATTTATGATAGTAGCGACCCTCCTAAGTTCTTGTTAAGGAATAGGGTTCAACAAAAGATATCACCCCGGAAGGGTGAGCCAATTTATTAATTATCAGAATAGTTAAGCTCTGAATATAGAAAATCATTCGAAGGAATCGAATGTACCATGATCAAGTAGCTTATAAACTAAAACCTATTTAAGGAGCTTGGTGGAACGCACAATGTGACCCACAATAATGATTTAAGGATATGTTTCTCCAATATGTAGAGAAGCATTATCACGTAAGGATATGCAGATTCATGATGTGACGAGCATCCTGTATCGATTGAAGATCGACAGGTTAAGAAGCTCCAAAAGGATACATGTGTCTATTATAGAGGTTAACTGTGGGAGCTTGGAAAGACTCCAGATATGTTATAGGAGTTAGGTCCATTATGCGACAAAAAGTACTTCCCGCATTTTAACAAATCTCGAGGTCGAGATTTCTTTTAAGGGGGTGAGGATGTAACACCTCGAAAATTTACGTCCAATAATGTATTGACACGTGTCATGGGCTTTGAATATGTGAAAACAAACTTTAGAAGGACTAAAGTTGACAAGCAATGAAACTGTGTGGATATAAGAGTCCAAAGTATCAACAATTGATAAATAGGCCCTAAGATAACCCTACATAGTGTTTATAACCTTAAACGGATAAGTCATGGATAATACGAAGCGAGAAATGAAAGAAAGTGAGGAATTACAAACTACAGGGACTAAAAGTGTCAACATGTTGAAATTATACCTCTGAGTGATCTTTTGGCAAACCCGAAGCTTTATAATGATAAAATATACTCACTAGAATATGTGGTAAAAATTTCATGAAGTTTCGTTATCATATGAGAAAGTTATGGCCAAAACCGTACAAGAAAGGTTAATTGCGTTATCGTGAATTTCGTGACTTTTCGGGTAAGCGTAAAGTGAACCGAGGACTTTGCCATGTTTATAAAAGTCCCAAGGTTCATAAAAATCAGATTTCAAGGGTATAGAGTGCAAGTAAATAGCCTAAACACGTTACGAAAGATCAGGGACTAAAATGTAAAATGTTGAAACTTGTAAAGCTGGTCGCACACCCTCGCGCCACGCGAGGGGTGCCTCGCGCCACGCGAGCGCCTACCAGCGACAGTCTACGCACAGGTGTCAGTTTGCTGTTCTATTCGAGCTGTTTACAGCTGTTAGCGACTCAAGAGGCTGACCAATCGACTTTCATGCAAGGAGGGACACTTGTACTCTTCTTATAACACTCTCAAACATCTGTAACACCCTTAAATCAGATCAAAATCATCAAAAAGGGCACTAGTTGTTACAAACACATGAACACTTGAATTTCAAAAACTTCACAAGAACTTTTCTGGGGCATTCTGGACGACAAGGCAGGCTCATAGTGATCTCTAAGCTTGTTTAGGACCATTGTAAGTGTTTACAACTCTTTCAAATTCGTTCTAGCTTAGTATATTAACCGAAAGTCAATCCATCGTAATTTAACTTTGACTTCGTGATTAAACGAGATTGGCTCTGTCTTTTCTCAAATTGAAAGTACCCACATGTTGGTATTTATGAGTATAACAAACCCCTAAAAGGGTATTTTCAGATTCCCACTCTAAGCATGTCGATTGTCGAGTCAAAGCTTTTCTTAAAAAGTCAACAGAGTGTGTTTTTGCAAAATTAAGCATTTTTAGCAATGTAGGTTACATGCAACCTGTTTGATCATCAAAATAACTTTGTAAATAATGTAAGAACATGTTTCTTCATGATCAACTCGACAATTTTCTGTTTAAACCCGAATCGGAACCGAAAGTCTCATAAATTGACTTTTTCTTTGACTATCGGTTCTGATCCGTACATGCATGTTAAGATCTGCATTAGAGCATATTTTTGACCAACTTTCATATATGTTTAACCCTCTGGAATTTCACAACTTGATTCCATGTTTAACCGATTCATGTGCATGTTACCGGTTTATGCTTAAAGTTGACTATTTTGCCCTTTTTAATATAAAACGTGATTTTTGAAAAAGTGAAAGTGTAGAAACCTTTGGTACTGATTTATAAACTTGCACCAAAAGTTTCAAATCAGTTTGTGGTTCAGATTAAGAGATATGCTCGATATCGTAAATCACAAGCTTTATGTTAAGTAAATAGCGCAATTAGCGCATAGCCTATTTTAACCCACTTTTTGGTATCAAACTTTTATACACTGATGTTATATAATATTTTGAGATTTTAAAAGATTTTTTTTATTTTTTTGGCTGATCGTATCATAGGTCTTTAGGCCAATTCGGTAAATACCAAATTTGCCCTTTTTGGCCATAAAAACGAGTTTTATAAATCCGATTGACCCCAAACCTTTCCCTACTGATTTTATTTATTAAATAAAGTATTTTGGGTCTTCTAGAAATATAAAAATTTCAGCTTTCCTTTACAAACCCGGAAACGGCTCCAAATCGCCTTTTTAGGCATTTTTAACGCGTAGTATATCCTATAACCATATTAAACATATAAGACTTATATTTACTGATGTGTTTAACATATTTTTATATAATAACAGTAAGTATAACTTTATAAACTCAGATTTCCAGTTTTGGCATTTTAGCCCTTGTGAAATTACCAAAATGCCCCTAAGGTGCATAGTTTGATTTTAAATGATAAGTTTTACATACGGGTCATATCACACTGTTATAACATAATAAGTTAAGTATATTTTCTGTATAAATCAGACCCATAACTCGGATTTACGAATAAACTCTTTTACAACCTTTTTAAATGACCAAAATGCCCCTATGAGGCATAAGTTGAGTTTAAATCCGTTCCGGGCATAATAGAAATTACTTTGCTGATATTTTAACATATTTAAAGCATATCAACCCAGGAAACTTGCATATGACTCCCATGGTCGCCCGTAACGCACTTTTCGCGTTCGGTTCGGTTCATGTAACTAGTTTACATGAATTGACCGAAACGGGTCAAACATTATCATTTTTGTCTCAAAATCCAGAATGTGTTTAGTAAACCCATATTATACAAGTCTTAAAACTTGTCGGGTCAAATTCACATTCTATCCGGTCTTCGCTTAATCATGCGTTTGAACCATATATTACCCTAAGACTAACAGGTCTAAGCTTAGGCTAAATTAAAGACCCGTTAGCATTCTAATTGGTTATTTATACCATCATTCCAGACTAGAGAATTCCGGTAAATGGTACATACGCTTACTTAGGTGAATACGGCTGAGTTATTAGATTCTTGCTATTTAAGACAGGAGCTAGCTCAGGTAAATACCCTTAACTTATTTTCCCTATACGGGCTTGGAATACGGTATAATAATACCGCTTGGTCGGGTATTGAATATTTAATCTTATTATGGTTAAATTATTGAGGTAACCCGGTTTAATCTGTATTGTTTGAAACAAAAACCTTTAGGGGTTAATGACCATGTCCCGGATATCCTTGACATCATTGTATTATAAAATGGCCACGTCTTAAGTACGGGGTGTAGGCATACACCTGACAGTTACTTAAGTAATAACGGTATCTCACTCTCTTGTGGGCCTATACTTGTGGCGTGTCTGTTAATCTGACTCGGTTTCTACATCGGGCCCTGAACGTATAACAAACATGTAAATCTGTATACAAGGTTATAACTATAATTGTTCCAAGTTAAAAAAGGTTAATTATGCCTCTGTGCATTTTAATCAAATTATAAAAGATATTTTGTGCCACGTGCATTCAAATCAATTTTCTTAAACTCTTTTCAAATGAGTCGGTTGAGTGTATTTACCAGTGAAAACTGACGTATTTTCCAAAAAAGGTTAAGTGACAGGTACTGAACGTAATTGGCTGGAAGCTCAGGGCGCTAATAAGGAATCTTGCAAGTTCCAGGCGTCTAAAGTCTGTTGAACAAGTGATATGCTTTAAGATCCGCCTGTGGATCCTTTACCTTCCGTTGTAGTACTGGATATTACTTTAAATTCGGAATGTAATAATATTTATCTTTTGCTTCCGCTGTGCATTCATATATATTGTGTTGTTTGACTATTATGTTGCCAACTACGTCACGATACTCCCCACCGGGCCCACCGGTGACACGTGGAAAGTCGGGGTGTGACAGTAGTACTGGATATTACTTTAAATTCGGAATGTAATAATATTTATCTTTTGCTTCCGCTGTGCATTCATATATATTGTGTTGTTTGACTATTATGTTGCCAACTACGTCACGATACTCCCCACCGGGCCCACCGGTGACACGTGGAAAGTCGGGGTGTGACATTAAGGTTCATTACTAATATTTATCAAACATTTCTTGTAACTACAAGTCAAGAATCCTACATCAACAAAACCTATGTATCTCACAGGCATTTTTATGCTAACGTACCTATTTTCACATGTGTTTTCAGGAGCTGATGCATAGGGTTGATCGAGATACACTTAGGCGGACTTGGGCCTTAGGGACATAAAAGATGCAAGAGTAATTTAATTATGTTATGTTTCCTTGTTTTTAAGACAATGTAATCTTTTGAATTCATATAAAATGAAACTTTAAATACCATGGTTGTGAAACAATAATTCT
>JARYGA010031604.1:0-85451 GCA_030545235.1 Helianthus tuberosus
GCGAATAAATCCTTCATTTCGCATGGATTTATTCGACATCCTTCATTTGTATTGACGAAATTATCTGTGCCCTTAGAAGTTGAAATAGGGGACAATAAAAGTTTTATGGTTTGTGATATTTGTCGAGGCTGCAAATTAAGCATCGATGATGAAGAATACCTGATAGACCTAATCCCGATGTCAATGGGGGAATTTCAAGTAGTCGTTGGGATGGATTGGCTATCTCAGCACCACGCGAAGGTCGTGTGTTTTCGTAAGGAGATAAAGCTAACATCTCCGAGCGGGAAACACGTTACTAGCTATGGTGAAAAAGGAGGTAACCCCATAATATGCTCAATGTTGAAAGCTCACAAGCTTATGAAGCAAGGATGCAAGGCATTTATGATATACGCAAATGAGCCCGAGAAAGAATCACTGAAGATTGAAGATGTACCGGTAGTACGGGACTATGAAGATGTGTTTCCAGAGGATTTACCGGGGATACCGCCCGAACGGGAAATAGAGTTCGGAATCGAATTGATTCCGGGCGCAAAACCCGTAGCTAGAGCACCGTACCGACTCGCGCCGTCGGAATTACAAGAGTTGATGTCCCAGATTCAAGACCTGCTTGACAAAGGATTCATAAGGCCGAGTGTGTCTCCTTGGAGCGCACCGGTACTGTTCGTGAAAAAGAAAGACGGAAGCATGCGCATGTGTATCGATTACCGAGAGTTAAACAAACTCACGGTAAAGAACCGATACCCGCTTCTGAGGATAGATGATCTATTCGACCAATTACAAGGTGCGAACTGGTTTTCAAAGATTGACCTTAGATCGGGGTATCACCAACTAAAGGTCAAGGAGGAAGATGTGCCGAAGACGGCTTTCCGCACGCGATACGGACATTACGAGTTCCACGTGATGTCATTTGGGCTAACAAATGCACCCACGGCTTTCATGGACCTCATGAACCGGGTTTGCAAGCCAATGCTGGATAAATCGGTCATCGCGTTTATCGACGACATTCTAGTGTACTCGAAAAATGAAGCAGATCATGCACATCATCTACAAGAGGTGCTAGAGACACTCAGGCGAGAAAAGCTATATGCAAAATTCTCAAAGTGCGCCTTCTGGTTACGAGAGGTGCAATTCCTCGGCCACATCATAAGTGCCGATGGAATTTTGGTGGACCCGTCCAAGATAGAGGCCGTGTCGAAATGTAACCCTCCGAAGAATCCTTCGAAAATTAGAAGCTTCTTAGGACTTGCGGGATACTATAGGAGATTCATTCAAGATTTCTCTAAGATTGCGTCGCCGCTAACTAAGTTAACCCGAAAGGAGGAGAAATTCATCTGGGGTGTCGAACAAGAAAGAGCATTTCAAACGTTAAAAAAGAAGTTAACTCAAGCTCCGGTATTGACATTACCGGATGGAGTCGAAGATTTGGTGGTTTATTCGGATGCTTCACTATCGGGGCTCGGATGCGTTCTGATGCAACGGGGCAAAGTTATAGCTTATGCCTCGAGGCAATTGAAGGTACATGAAAAGAAATATCCCACGCATGATCTCGAATTAGCTGCGGTGGTGTTTGTGTTAAAAATATGGAGGCACTATTTATACGGGGTAAAGTGCCCCATATTCACTGACCACAAGAGTTTGAAATACTTCTTCGATCAGAAGGAGTTAAACATGCGACAAAGGCGGTGGTTAGAAACGGTAAAGGACTATGACTGCGAAATACATTACCACCCCGGAAGGGCAAACGTTGTGGCGGATGCATTGAGTAGGAAATCGGACTATGTCCCAATACGAGTAAGATCGATGCAGCTCATTGTAACCTCGGGTCTACTCGAACGAATCCGAGAGGCACAAGTCGGGGCAGTGAAAGAAGAAAACCTAAAAAGGGAAAGGATAGTTGGTCAGCTGAATGATTTGGCAGATGGTAGCCATGGTTTGAAAACTCGATTTGGAAGAATATGGATCCCAAATTCCTGTGGAGTTAAGACGCTTCTACTCAACGAAGCTCACAAGTCCCATTATTCTATTCATCCGGGTGCAACCAAGATGTACAACGATCTGAAACTAAATTATTGGTGGCCCGGGATGAAGAGGGATGTAGTAAAATACGTGGAGAAGTGCTTGACTTGCTTACAAGTCAAGGCAGAACACCAGAAACCATATGGTAAACTGCAAACGTTGGATATTTCAGTTTGGAAATGGGAACAAATCACGATGGACTTGTTGACCAAACTGCCCAAAACTAGCCGCGGTTTCGATGCTATATGGGTAGTTGTAGATAGGTTGACAAAAAGTGCTCACTTCATTCCGATTCGTGAGACTTATACATCTGAAAAGATGTCAGAGGTGTATACCAATGAAATAGTGGCACGTCACGTGGTACCGATATCCATTGTGTCCGACAGAGATACTCGGTTTACTTCAAACTTTTGGCGCGAATTTCAAGAAGAAATGGGAACTAGACTGTTCATTAGCACTGCTTACCATCCACAAACGGATGGGCAGAGTGAAAGAACGATACAAACGTTAGAGGATATGTTGCGGGCTTGCATTATCGACTTCGGGGGTAGTTGGGATGTCTATCTACCCTTGGTCGAATTCTCATATAACAATAGTTATCACGCGAGCATTGGAATGGCCCCGTTTGAAATGCTATATGGTAGAAAGTGCCGAACCCCGGTGTGTTGGGGAGAAGTGGGCCCACGTGAACTGGCCCTTAATGATGTTGTCCAGGCCACTAATGAGAAAATTGACATAGTTCGAGCTCACTTAAAAGCGGCCCAAGATAGACAAAAGTCTTATGCCGACAAAAGACGGAGACCAATTGAATTCCAGGTAGGCGACATGGTGATGCTCAAGGTTTCCCCATGGAAGGGCGTTATCAGATTCAGAAAAAGAGGGAAACTAAGCCCGAGGTTTATCGGGCCATTTAAAATCATTGAACGGGTAGGCAAGGTAGCTTATCGCCTTGAGCTACCGGAAGAATTAAATGGAATACATGGCACGTTCCATGTATCACAGCTACGAAAGTGTCTAGCGGAGGAAACAACTTATATCCATTACGACGATATCGAGGTGGATAATAGCCTGAATTATGCAGTAAGACCATTAGAGATTCTAGATCGAAAGGTTAAGCACTTGCGAAATAAACGAATCGATCAAGTCAAGATCAAATGGGAGCATAGGAAAGGTTCGGAAATTACATGGGAGTCCGAAGAGGAGATGCGGCGTCTCTACCCGACATTATTTGGTAAGTATTTCAGGTTTCGAGGACGAAACCCTTTTTAAGGGGGGTGGACTTGTAACACCCCAAAAATGCAAATTATTTATTTTAAATGTTATGTTGGTAAACTAACTAGGATTAAAATAACCTAGTTAGGTAAAAATCTTGTAGTGACTTATAAAAGGGTTAAAGACACTATAAATAATAACTTAATGATAGTTGGGGGACCAAAAGTGATTAAAATGGAATTAGTAATAATAAAATAAAATTAAAACTCAAGACACTCACATAGGTGTGTGTGAGTTCGACCAGAGGCAAGGGGGCGACCAGGAGAAGAACTCCAACCCTAGTTCTTGTCTAAAATTCACAAATTGAAGGTCAGGATCAGCCCTAAAATGAAATTCGAGTTAAGATTAGTGATCTCCATTACAAGGGGGTCATAAGGTATGTAAAATTTGATAAGAAATCTCTACTTGAAATTCTCATGATTCTAGGGAGATTGAAATCTGTTTATGCATGTAGGTTAAATGAATAGATTAAGGATGATATAGTGTCTAGGAGTAAACCCTAGACAACTATAAGTGAAATCATGTCTAAATTCAGGAAATCTCATGAACACATTGAAGGTGGGTTATGGGTTTTGTGAGAAAATGATGAACACTAGGGTTTAGAAGGCTATTCTAGTGTAAATTGATTCATAGAAACTGATTTCTGAAAAATATGATGTTTAATTATATATGTGATAGCTCAATTAATGATAATCGAGGCTAAGTGACAAGCCAAGGATTAGAATATAAAAGATATAAATTCTGCCCTTTATGTGTTCGTAGAAATGCCTCAAAGAAGGCTTGAAACTGAAAATTCAAGTTAAAAACGCATAATTGTGATGTTTAGGCAAATTATGCGATATATGATTAAAAAGGGAGTTCTAAACGTATCATGATTGAACTCTATAGGAAAAGATACCGGAGCGTCGAGTGGACAAGCCGGTGGCGACTTGCGTTTGAAGGGCGTGCATTGAAGGTATGTAACTTGACCCGTTACATTAAGTGAATTATTATTAAATTATGAATGGATACAATGTAAAATAGAAGTTGCGTTGATTGTAGCAATCATGTTCGTTACTCAAATGAATAGGTTAAGTTTTGGTTAAGAGTCGTTGGGTAGTCATTATAATGGTGGATTCCATAGATGAGCCAAACGGGTCGAATAATCAATTAATGTGAGGCTAATGCTTCGTTATATGGTTATTTAGTCTTTTGTTAATGTTATTAATAGATATATTAAAATACGAGAAATTAGCTTTTCGGTTTGCTTAAATGATGAAACCCATAAGGGTAAACTAAATGGGTCATTAAGAGAAGGTATGAATTGGATAACGGTAGTACCTTACTTGTAGATTTTGAGCCCGAGTAATGGGTAGCGAATTACTAAACACGCAAACCGGTGATGGGAGCGTGGTGTTGAAAATAAAGAACCCATGATTGGGATATTCTTATTTAAAAGTGATATCCCGTTCATGGAAGTTTGGGTGAAATGAATAAACGGATCAAACAACAAAGTTACAGAGTCTGCCGTAAGTTACGGTCTCTACCGTAACTTACGGTAGAGAACAAAAGTGTTACGGTGGTTCACTACTGTTTTACGGCAGACTAGGATCATACAGCGTCTACCGTAACTTACGGTAGATACCGTAAGTTACGGTAGAGTCCAGAAATTTTTGTTAAAATTCTGCATATCTTAGTTAATCGAATCAGTTTCTGAGCATAGTTCGATTATGCAAATTATCTAAGAATACTAATACGAATATTTGTCAAAATCTCCAGTTTTTAGGTATTGCAAGTACGTGGATGATGATCAAGACAATGCTCTCGAACCGAACACAATCTTTTGAAGCTTCCGCACTAGATTAACTTCGTTTTAGACAATGTTTATAATGTAAACAATTTATTAATCATGTTTTGAATGACGTAACTAGTTAAGTAATTGTCTAGAATGTAATCACTTTTAAATCTTGAATTTTGTACATCTTTTGAAGTAAGGTACCGTCTTAAGTAAATTCATGAGTATTTACATTAAATTCCTATAAAATTTAGACGGGTGTTACACCTTGGCCATTTCCTTTGCGACTAGAGAAGCGATGCGCTTGTCAGTGTGGTTGCGGCGGGAGGCGCGAGCAGTGTGAGATCCAAATGATGACATTTTCTGCAACTGACATCGTTATAGGATTCAGACGCGATTAAATCGAGTATAGGCTATAGTATCATCTCACGCTACCCTATATAAAGCACATGAACATGTCTACAAGTAGGCACATAATCTTGTAGGCACATAATTCACAGAATCACATAAACACATAGGCACATAGAGCACAACAGCACGTAGTCCACATAAGCACAACTTCAACTATATTTTGAGCGTATTCACCTACACATATTGCACGTATTCACTTATCATTCAAGTTTCGCGAGCGCGTTCGAGAGTAGCGATTGCGAATAGCGAGTATCACAGTGCATGGATCGCACACATCTATAAATGCGATGAGAGGTTTTCGATTTGTTAGCGTATTGAGATAGATGTGCAGTGCGAGTTGTGCGTGTTGGTCAAGGCGAAAAGAGAATAAATCTCCAAAATTGAAACACGTAAACATATAAAACCACATAAAACACATAAAACACATAAAATTCCACATAAAAGCGATAAATCACAGAGTCAGCGGCGGCGAGCTCAAAATCGAAACACATAAAATCAGCGATCGAAAATAGATTGTCTTGGGTGTTAGACATCGACTACCCAAAGTGATTCGACTATTCTCAAGGACTACGAGTACACGCTTTAGCCTAATAGACTGTGCTCTCTCACCAGCATACGGCGAATGGCACGCATCCTTTCGGTTATTTACGTAACTCGAGTTATTGTAATCCATCGAGACTTTGGTGAGAGTTTTGTAAAAGCCAAATTAGAGAGCAAAGTAAGTCGTCAAGGTTTGGGTTTCACCCCTAACTTAACGTCTGTATTCCTGTTTGTGTGATAGAATCACGAGAGATAGAGAGAGATGGGGAGATTTGCGTCGAAGTATGGACTTCACTCCTGATTCAACGCAAAATATCGTGTTACGCGTCGAACGAGCGATTTATTCAAGAGTTTTCGGTTTTCACACCTAATCTCGACTCACATCCCTCGTTTGTTTTCGAAAATCGTGTGTGGTTAGCCTTAGGAAAGGCTAAGTGATAGCGTTCCAGCCTTAGGAAAAGCTGGTTTGCGCGAAGCTGTAGTATGCGGTGTTCGCACAGGAATAAGTTCGAGAGAGTAACAGAAGTAGGCTCGCGCAGAACCCCTACTGGGTTCGCACAAGGCGGTTTGTTGGTACTTAGACTATAGACTTGGTCGTTTCTAAGATATCGACCCGGACTAGGTCGAGTCTTGCCTAATTCCCTATAGTTATGGCTCTGATATCAATCAGTCACACCCCAACCGATGGCGGAAACATCAGGGCGCGACACTGAGCGAAACAGATTGTCCAGGAGAAATCCATAACAACTAATATTACCCAATATTTAAAGTTACGTCCCATACCATAACATATCAAGCAAAATAGTTATTACAGACATAGTAGCTCAAAGACAAGTAAATTGTTCCGACAACTCAGATTTAAATGTGACGTTTCTAGACCTCCTAACTCGATTCCATATCAGCAAGCATAGCATAAGCATCCTAAACACCTGTCACATACATTAAAATAGGTCAATACACATAGTGTAAAGGTGAGCATACAAGTTTAATAGCATAAATAGTAGCGAAAGTGGTTTACGCATGACCAGCATGTAACATGTTGAAATGTGAAGCTAGCTGGTTATCGACAATGAAATATGCATAGACATGACAGCGAGTTGTAGAATGCGCAACATATATCACCACCGTGATACGTGAAGTAATACCCTTAACAACCCCTGTCCACGACAGGTGCTGAGTCCAAACTATATTACTATCGTTGCTAAGGTGTCAGGCAACAATCACTGTGTAAACATAACATGCAGGCATTCAGCGAATAACACGTATAACATGCAGAGCGGTTAGCACATAAAAAGTGTTTGCGTTGTGTGTCGATGTGATTTGATATAAGTAACGTATGTAACACCCAAAATTACGTTAAGCAAAAAAGGATCGAATATACCCACAGTTCGTGTTTAATAAAGAAACACAGGCTTAGATTGAAGGGAGCGCTGGAGTGATTAGCCTGATTCAGATAACGATAGTGTAAGTGTTGAACAGTGCATTAAACGGTGTCGAGTGGAACGAGTGACGAATGGTGGTTAGGTCGGATGACCGTTCAGACGGATGGTCATCCGGACGGATAGTCATTCGGACGGATGACCATTCGGTCGGAAGGTCATTCGTTGGGAAGGATGTGTTTGTGTATGATTTGAACTTTGAAGTTTTTGTTGTAGCATTTTAAAAGATGAGAAGTCTCATTATATTTTCAGCCATCCAGTCGGATGGTCATCCAGTCGGATGGTCATCCGAACGGATGGCCGTTCGATCAGATGGTGAGTCGTTTTGAGTGGAACGTTTCAAAGATTCAAGTCTCCTGGTAGGATAGTCATTCGATCGGATGGTCGTCCGATCGGATGACTATTCGTTTGAAAAAGATACTCTTCAAAGTTTTGTAAAATGATTAAGTGTTGAAAATCTCAAGTCACCTGATCGAATCGCCGTTCGATCGGATGGTGATCCGATCGGACGGCGATTCGTTCGGGTAACCTGTTTTGTTTGAGAATTCGTAAAATCGGTTAAGTTTAGAAAGTTGCGGTTTGACCGAGACGGTGTAACAACGTGCTAAACAACGGAAACCTCATCAGGTCCAACTTATTCGGTCGGACGGGAGTCACCCCGTTCGATCCGAACCAGTTGTTCATGATGGTGTTTCATGTTCAACCCGTGAATCGGTTGTCTCTTTGATAGTAATCCGTTCTCAGACCGACACTTCACTAGAAAATGAGTAAAAGGCCTGAACGAGCTCAGATTGTATCGGTTTTGAGTAAGAGTGAAGAGTGTTTGAAGAAAAGTTTGAAACACTTTGATTATACTTAAATTTAGGTGAAATCAGTGTTTAAACATTGTAGAAATCCTTTAGACCTGAGTTGTTCTTGGTGAGATGAGGTCATACTCTTGTGTCCATATGAACCCGTGATGACGTCACTCGATAACAGCCCAAATCAGGTGGATTTCATGGTTAAAAGTTGTGGTTTGTTGGTGAAATAGATGGAAGAGTGTGTGTAGATGATAGAAGTACAAGCTTTGAGATGGAAACTTACAAGAGTCGCGAGGAATCGAGAGAAAAGTGGCCTGAGAGTGCGTGGGTCAGAGGAGAGCTGTCACATCATGAAAAGTGATGTGACAGGTGAGGTATTTATAGTGGAAGGAGGAGAAAGGCGGTGTGGAGTGGCTCGATCGGAGGGCCTTTCGATCGGATGGCCATCCGATCGGATGGTCATCCGGTCGGATGACCATTCGATCGAACGGTTGTTCGATCGGACGGCGTGTGCGAGTTAGTTTCCTACTTCCTTCTCGTGCGTTGAGCGTTGCGATGCGTTTAAGCGAGTGTCGAATAAGCGATGCGATAGTTTTAAATAATAGTTACACAAATAACATAACTATCATACAACAACATAAGTAATCTTGCGTTTCCAGTTCGTGATGAGATTACGTTGTGATAGAGTTGCGATTGCGTTTTCGAATAACACCTTTAACATATATAATCATGCACAAGTAACACATAATTTCACATGCACGTAAAACACTATCCAGAACTGCGATTCAAGTTGCGATGCGATAGGGATGAGGTAGCGTTAAGTAGATTAGCGTTTAATTGCGTTTATCACATTGTTACTTCACATATTGCAAATCGTAAACAAACATAGCGCTAACTAGCATACATCGATTATCGAGTCGGAGAGTACAAGTAATAACTAAGCAATGAATGACAGATCTGATTAGCAATATTTTCTTCCTTTGACTTGTACTTTGACTTCAAAAAGCCGGGTTGTTACATAAAAGCTAGAAATATAAGAAAACATTGCCACGATGTGCATTGTTTGGTTGGTTAGATTATTATCCTCAACCGAAATCGAGGTCATCAATTAGTCTATTTTATTAACCAATTCGTTTTCAGTTAATCGGTTTGATTTATTTAGTTAGATTGATGGTTTTTGGTTTGATTAATTTAAATTTAATTTCGGTTAATAGCCAACACCAAACTTGGGCTAAAACTTTTGATTAGAAATACATGAAATTTAGGTATAAATAAATGAAATGGAGGTATAAATACATAAAATATGGTATAAATATGAAATACATGAACTAAAGGTATAATAGCTAGAAATATATGAAATATGAATGGTTCAGTTCAGTTAATTTTGGTTAAATGAGAGTACAGAAAAATCGATAACCGTTTTAGTTAATTCGGGTCAGTTTTTGGTTGATTTCGGTTCAGTTTCAGTTAGCGATTCAATTACTACTCACCCTTAGACATTGTTAATGACGTATTGTATCAATTTTTTAATTAAAAAACTATAGCAATATTATATTCAAAGTAAAGAGAATAAAATACTGGTTTATATGGTGTAATTAAAAAAATATTAACGTAACGAAAAGTTGTGACCGTTTAAAAATCAGGGGGGGGGGGGGTTAGTTTTTCTATAAAGGGATAAAATGTAACTCCTAATTAATTATCTATAATTTTGTTAAAGATGAGAGATTAAAGTGTAATATAGATGAGAGGATCAAATTGACAGTATTTAATCACTTGACATTCTGGGGTAATGATTAAGTACGTTGGACTTTAATCGCTTGTACGCTAAGGTATCATCTACTTGTACCTTTTAATCCACACGTCAATACTGATCAAGACAACTATCGAAACGTCAACAAAAATGAGTAGGTTGTCACGATACTTTTGGATTTTTTTTTTAAATTTTATAATTTATAAGATATGACAAGAATACGTAAAAGAATTATAAGGTTGTTGTGGAGGGGGAAAAGTGTAACTAATTACCTATAATTATGTTAAAACTCAGGGATTTAAGTGTAATAAGATGAGGTGCTAAAATATAGTTATTGTTTAAAAGACTGATTTACACCCTCATTTTAGGGGTGTATTTATAAACTAAAAGAGAAAAAGTTCTTATTTTTTGGGTATCTTAAAATATTCATCACTCATGCATTATAATATAATATAGATTTATAGATTTATAAATTTTGTGTGTTTGCCTGCGATTGGCATTTGGAGCATAGGGTTTCTTTGGAAATAGACTCTTTATCCTATGGGATAGGGAAAATGTTAGCCTATATCCCACCTTTCTCAGATCCTACCAATACCTTTGTTATAGCTTATAGGTGGGGTTTACCGTGTACAATAATTGTTGTTGTTGTTCTAAATCCTAAATTAAAAAAAACCCTGAAATCGATCACTAGTTTGACTTGGTGTTCAAGGAAACTCGCACCTGGCCTCTGTGCATTTGCTACTCATCTTTCTGAACCTACTACCTTTCTTTAGAAAAAAGAAATGTCGGTATGTCATGCGTATAGAGGTTGTTGGTTCATAATCTGATGTAGCGTGTGATACGATAACGAAGAACAAACACGTTGATTCTGCGAATACCCGTGTAGGTCTTTTCCCAACCCCAAAATTCAACCCAAAGGGCACGGAATTTGAAGTGAAAAGTTGAGTAGTTTCAAAATTCAAGTCTGATTGTTCAAATTACTAGAGAACCATATAAATAGGGACAGAAATTTGAAATGGGCCACAAAAAGGCCATGGGCCAAACACAAGCCCAAAAACAAAATGTCTAAAACACTTCAAAAAACATAAAAATGCAAATAACTAATAGAAATAAGCGTTTTTTGGCCCGGACGATGACCCAAACTACCGTAGGCATTTGCAGCAAGATGGAGCTCGTTCTCACGTTCGTTTCGCCTGGTCGCACGCCCAAAACGGACCCCCGTAGCCCAAGTTAGAGCCATTTTAGTGAAGCCCCTTTTGTTACACGATCTTGGGCCTCCAAATACAAGATGACCCGCTTCTCAACACTTGGGCCCGCATCATAATCTAACCGCACTTGGGTATTGATGTATGCTCCTTTGCAGCCTAACATTCTTGTGTGCAAATGAGTTTATAGGACAATTACGTTAACAAGTTCAATAGTTAACGTCATTCAAAAGTTTGTGTTCAAGAGGGGTTCGAGGAAGAGCGCAAAGTTTCTCAAAAAGCTATTGAAGTTGCAAAGACTAATGCGTATATCTTGTGTAATTGAGTGGTACGAAGATGCCTATGAGAAGTCTTCTATGGTGGTATGCTTTGTGTGTGTATATGTAATATGTATATGTATATATTTGTAAGTATAAGAAGGTGATGAATTAGTTTGGTTCCTGCTATTGAAAAGTTATGTATATTGATTTAGCTCAACATTCTAGCTCGTTAAGATAAGTGAGTCGTGTCAGGTTTGTAGCCTTAACTTTAACCAAGTCTAAAAATGTAAGAGCATCAACAATGCTAAGATCACATGCCTTTTCATGCTTTAAGATTACTATTCACCATGATCCAACTTATTTATCTTTATCATTGTGTCATGTGTGAGATGAATACAATGATGCTTTCAACATAGAACCCTAAGGACATGCTACAATTGAATATATCTTTAACCTAGTCATGTTTGTAACAAAACTGACATATCACAATCACAGTCATGTTCCAAATCGCCTACCATAAGCCAATACAATCAAAATCGCGCATTGATAACCATTATGATATGCATAGCCATCAACCAACAAGCACATTTGTAACAAAATGGATGTTCATAGAATAAATGAGAACTATAAAGTTTGTTCATATGATCTTATAGTAGGCATAGATATAAGCATATGCTCACGCACTCGAAAAACATAACATACGAGCAATTTGTTCTTGAATTTATTAAAGCATTTATAAAGATAAATACGACGCGGTTGAAAATTATCGTAAGTACTCCAGATCAGATACCAAGCTCGCCCGATATACCTTTGAGAAACTCAATAAGTTTTGAGAGCTCGCATGAATTCAAGAGAGGAATTGAATCTACAATAAGCTGAAAATAAGAATAAAATACAATCTTGTGAATAAGAATTTTCAAATTTTTGGTATGTGATTTGATGATTTTGCACTTGGAAATTACCTTTCCATTGTCTGTATATAAACATCGAAGCAGAAGGGACCGATCATCCTCTGCATGAAGTGCTTGTTTAAGCATTAGATGAGCAGATTCAACATTAGGTGGCTTTGTGGGTGACATTTCTGCCAATTTCTCACCCTTTGTTGGTTCATCAATATCATTATCAACTTCAATCTTGTCAGTTCTTGGTTCATCAACCTGCACAAACACTTCAAATGATCAGTATGCTCCAAGGGTTTTCAGAATTTCTCACCCATTGTTGGTTCATCAAGATGTAATATTATCTCAATATTTAGTTTTTTTTTTCTTATAATGCACAACCTTTTTAGGGTGTGAACTGTTGACACGACATGAACCTGATACGCTTAGCTAAATGGATCATGTCAACCCAACATGTTTGGTGTTCGACCAGTTTAACCCATTTTTTTCTTCCAAAAATGTGTTTTATGTAATAGCTTAATTAAACTAATCATAACCACTTGGGCTAGCTCAAGTGGCCACAGACATCCTTGCTAAAGTCTCTCGGGGACCCTCATTTGGAGAGGTCTCGGGTTCGATCCCACTCGAGTACGACCAGAGGATATTTTCTGTCGGGTAGTGAACTGGGAGGGGAGATCCCCTCCGCGGTCGGGGTTACCGTGCAAATTAACCTTTTTTTTTTAATTAAACTAATCATGTATTTTCTATACCAAAATTTTAAAGTTTAAAACAAACTGGCATTGTTTAAACATTATTGCTTGGACAAAATAAAAATTATATTTACATTTAGAATAATAAAGCATTAATATGCAAAAAAAAGAAGCATTTTTTAGGTGTTATACGACTCTACGAGCCATCTACTCGTGTACATCACCCGCGAATACATATGCTAATTTGGATTCAATTATGTGATACGATTTTCGGGTTGGTGTAAAATTTCTATGTTTGTGTCGAATTCAACCCGTAAGCCCACGAACAGCCTTAAAATGTCTGAATAACTCAGAATGCTAATCAACTGCCAAAACACTTCAAAGACTTAGCAGGATTTTAAGGCTTTAAGATATATTCTCAAGCTCAAACCCATATTAAAATACTACCAACAACCTGATGATTACATTAATTTGTACATCAAATTCTAGCTTTTCACAAATAGATTAACATGAAAAACATATATTCATAGCATGCAACAATCTTCTTGGCATTTGATAAGAATTTATGTAATTCAGAACATACCAAAGACCGTAAACAAAAACTCGTAAATCGATATCGAATGAGTTCGAGAAAAGAACAGAGATATAACTTACATTGACGACTCCATCACCTTTTGAATTCAAAGACGACATCAAAGCTTCTGCTCTCTTGTTTGCCATTACCAGAATAACTTCTTCTACTCAGTGCCGTTACTTAAGAGTAGGGTTTTGGCTCCAGGGTTTGAATTGTGGGCTGGTTAATTTAAACATGATGTTTGGGCCAAACACAAATATCTTTTGTTTTGTTATGGGCCAGATAATCAAGATAACAACTTTGTGTGTGTGTGTGTGTGTGTGGGGGGGGGGGGGGGGGGGGGGGGGAGAGGACTATCATCCTTCTATCATGGACGGGTTGTGGTTACGGATAGAGGTGCACAAAAAAACCGTATCCGGAACTGGACCCGGTAAGAAAACCCGGAACCAGTTTTTCTAATAACCGGGTATTCTATACACGAAATCGAAACAGATCATACCCGTAGGATATAGATAGGGTATGCCTTTTGATCTCAATACCTAGAACCGGAACCGATCATACCCGAAACCAGACAAGAAACAGAACCAGAACCGATTATACCCGGCGATACCCAATACATGATTCTAATATCTATCTTTTAAATTTATGTTAGTGTGTTTATTTTAATTTTTTACATTATACAATTCATATTTAATAATAATAAATAAAAAGACGAAAAAACAGGGTATTAAAAACGCAATATAGAATTAAAAAACTTGAAAACAAGATACCAAAAAACTCAGAATAGGGTATAGAAAAACCCGAAATCGGGTATTTTAATGCCCGTTTTTTTAATAACCGGGGCTGAACCCTACCCAGAACCGGGCACATAGAGTATGGTTTGTAGTCAAATAACCGGAACTGAACTAATTATAGCAATAAGCGGTTCCAACCCTTAAAACGAGAAACCGAAACCGGTTATTAAAAATTCCCGATTTGTGCACCTCTAGTTACGGATACACTCTTTTGATACATGTCGACGTCTGTGGAACTGCAAACCGGAGAGGGTGGGGGGTCCCCTCTGGACCAAAGATAAACTCTGCCCTTGAATTTATGGTTGATTATGATTTTTTGTTGTGAAAGAAGGCGATTCTCATTTATGATACGTAATAATAGTAACAAGTTTGTAAGAGCAGTTCATCCTAGTAATGAATTTGTAACGAAAAATAAATTGAAATAACAAAATTAAATTTTCTTTTGAATATCGGTTTGGTTAATTGAGTGTGGCTTATTATTATTACTAGTAGGGTGCCCGTGCGATGCGGCGGGGCGACACTTTGGATTACGGCACTCGTTTCTGTTAGTTTTCTTATTCGTATAATATTTATGATAACATTATTGTGATGGATATATGTCATTACTGTTACACATATGTAAAGTTTTTTTTTTTATAAAAATTAATAATTAAAAGACAAAAAAATATTATTTTTTTTTATAAAAATTAATAATCAAAAGAAAAAAAAATAAGTTGTTATAACTGTAAAGTATGTTTATTTTATTGGTTAAATTATAAAGTATAATTTTATTCTTTAAAGTTCATAACTTTTTTTAAATATCCACATAGTACTCATCCAATAAACTTTAAGTTTAAAATTTTTGTTTTTATAAAAATAAAAAATAGTATTTGACTCGTAAGTACGTTTTACAGCTTTAACTTAAATTGTTAATTTTCGGTTTTTTTTACAGATATAAAAAATTATGTTTTTATAAAATTTCAAGAAATGTTTTTATAAAAAAATAGGATGTTAAGAGTTAATATATTTATTAACTTTATATCATACTAAGTTCAGATTTTTAGTTCCTAACTAATCTTATCTATACGACTCTACTTTTAACTTATAATCCCTAAAAATATGCAACACAATCTACTATGTATCTAGTCAAGTTGGTAAAGATTTCTTTTGAAACTAACTAATATTATCTATAACAATATAGTTGAACTTATAATTTTTAAAAATTTGCAACACAATTTAGTATTTATTTTGTAAAGATTGTAAATTTCTGGAGTATTTTATTTATATTACTTGTTACAAAAAATGATTATAAAAGAATTATTTTTTTTATAAAAAAAAAGTTTTGTTTATAAATAAAGTAAAAACTGTTTTACACATGTGAAGTTTTGTTTTTTATAAAAAAATGATAATCAAATGACAAAAAAATGAAAGATAAGTTGTTATAGTTATAAAGTAAGTTTATTTTGTTGGTTAAATAATAAAGTTTATAATTTTATTCTTTAAAGTTCATAACTTTTTTTAAATATCCACATGGTACTCATCCAATAAACTTTAAGTTTAAAATTTTTGTTTTTATAAAAATAAAAAATTGTAGTTGACTCGTAAGTACGTTTTACACCTTTAACTTTAATTGTTAAATTTCGTTTATATATATATATAAAATTTATATTTTTATAAAATTTTAAAAACAGTTTTTTGTGAAAAAAAAGGATGTTAAAAGTTTATATCTTTATTAACTTTATATCATAGTAAGTTCAGTTTTTTTTTTTGTTTAGCTTTAAAGTCTATTACTTTATTATTTTTTAATTTAGAAATACAAATTATTAGATTAATATCCAAGAATAATTGCAATATATTATAATTTCAGCTTGACTATATCTAGCTGCAATATCTATTTATTGCAACTTTAAAATATTCACTTATATAATTTTAGTTGACTTGTAAATTTATGATACTAAGTTTATTTTGAACTTTATTAATATGGTCAATAACTGCATTATATTAACACCAAAAATAAAGTTCAAATATAAAATAAACTTTATTCATACGTCTAGATTAAATATAACAGCTGAAAATGAAAAAAAAAAACATAAAAACACTTGATAGATTTCATATTAGACTGCATAAAATTTGTTCCTCTTCTGAATTGACACTCGAGATATTTTTAATCGGGTTTTCTGATTTGTGCTTGAATCGGCAATATCTTCTAATTCCTCTTATTTGTCATTGTCCTCAAAATCGTCTAAATTAATAACCACACTCCATTTTCAATCAGAGCGTCTCTTGGATCTCTTCCTTTGAGTCTCAAACTTTCAATCCTTAAAAAGGACAAAAATTGAGTACAAAAGTTAAAAAAAGATTAAATAAACATTAAAACTACATATTCACTAAATTCACGTTGAAGATTAGACTTGTATGGACTAAATATTGCACCATAAGAAATAATATCAACACTTTTATCACCATCATCCTGCAATAAAACACACATGTAATAACATAACGAACATGTTAATATGAAGGATATACACAAAAATAATACTTAAAAACCAGCAAAATCAATACCTTAGAAGCCTTTTCCACAAATGGGTTTTTTAAATTGGCATGTTCATCATGCAACTGAATCTAAAAAATCTAATAAGTTAACATTCACATAAAAGTAAATAAAAGAAAACAATTATTCACTGTTGCGATATAACAGAACTGACCCTAGAATTTTCAATCTCGCATGCTTGGTTTTTCGCAACAATTGAATTCAGAACTGGATCCATTTTTTAACTTTGTTTAGTAATAGATTTAGGGGTGTCCTGCTATATATCTATACTATATTATAATGCATGAGGGAGGGGTATTTCGCAACAATTGAATTCAGAACTGGATCCATTTTTTAACTTTGTTTAGTAATAAATATAGGGGTATCCTGCTATGTATTTATAGTAGTAACTATAGAAGTGCATTAGGGTTTAATTTTAGATTTGCCACCCCTTTATTTAGGAAGTTTGTTGTAGTTAATTTTAAGTTTTTATAAGATATATCTAAGTACAGATATTAGGCAGTTTTAATAAAATATAATGTGACACATAATATCTTTATTTTATGTTACAATACTTTTAATTCTTTTTGTTTTTGTTTGCATAGATGGACACATCTTTGTAGATTAGGCGCATTAGATCACAAGTATTAATTACTTGTACATTAAAGCATTATCGACTTGTACCTTTCAATCCGTGTGTCGATATTGAACAAGACAACTATCGAAACGTCGACAAAAATGTGTAGGTCGTCATGCTATCTTTGGATTTTTTTTAAACAACATAGTTTATAAGATATGTCAAGAATACGTAAAAAATTATAAGTTTGTTGTGGATGAGTGAATTGTAACTAATTATCTATAATTTTTTTAAACCTTAGGGATTTAAGTGTAATAAGTTTAGGGGCTAAAAAATAAATAGTGTTTAAAAGACTAAACTACCCTCATTTTAGAGGTCTTTCTATAAATAAAGTAGGGGAAAAGTTCTTATTTTTTGGGTGTCTTAAAATACCCCCCCCCCCCCTCATGCATTATAATATAGTATGTTATGTAATAACTAGAAATCTATTAGCAATGTATAGAAAGAATGGGAGAATGGGAGAATAAATTTCTTATCGATGTTGAGTATATCATATCAAATACAAAGGACCTATATATATAGGCCATGTTATTAATACAAGAGTACATGAAGAGACGGTAGTTAAGAACGTGGAGAGTCATCATAAATAATTTCTTTATAACACTCCCCCTTGACTATCCACGTGATAAATGAAAATAATCTATAAACTTTTAATACGCTTGGTTATCAACTTGATACACTTGGAGATGTTGCCTCGTTAAAAACCTTGCCAGGAAAACCCAGTGGGACAAAACCTCAGCTAAGGGAAAAAGAGTGCAACACGTATCGTCTCCCCTGATACTTCTAGATCATGTACGTTGCCTCATTAAAAACCTTACTAAGAAAACCCAATGGGATAAAACTTAGTGAAGGGAAAAATAGTGCAACTTGTATAATACTCCCCCTCATTTGAACATGTATTATTCAAGTGACTAGTGCCCATTTTTCTTGAAATTTGCTCAAAGTTTTTGTAGTCAATGATTTGCCGCTTGATCCCTTAATGTGCAATTCTTTATGTTCGCAATGTTGTATATCTTCATATGAGCCTTCTAATGCCTCTTGTTTTATATAAATATCATAAGATCCACAACTGTGATTTGTTACATTCCCTGCATTTACAAAACTAACCAAACTTGTTTTGATAGGTTAGTAAAATATAAATTCATATATTACATACCTTAGATGTATTGAAATAGATGTTTTCCCATTTCAATATTTCGTCGTTTAACACATGCTATATCAAATCAATAAATTCAATAAAGATATATAAATCATGAATAGATAGCAAGAAATACTAATGCACAATTGCACTTAAAGATGGTACCTCTAGACCAAAAATTTCAATTTCTTTCATATGAAGCTATAACATCCATTTTATATATCAAGTAACTGAACAACCTTTAACGTAGTTAAAGGATAAACTTTGTCCATGGTAAAACACGTAAACCTCTAATAGATATAGTTTGATTGATTACACATATACTTGAACTGCAGGTCGAGCAATAATTACAATGTGTCAAGGTCATTAAAAAATTCTCCCTCTAAAAGCTTGACAGTTTCTCTCGATGGTGCCTAGACATCATCACTGTAAACTGCGATTATATTGAACTTTTAGAAGAGGACTTTTGATAAAGATGGATGATATTTTCAAACTCATATTGCTCTTTATCAGAATATCTCATGAGTTATACAACACTCAAACCAACTATTTTATCCATACTATCTTTTTAAGTTTATAAAGATACATTCATGAGGTTTTGAAATCAATGCTTCAGACATTTACAATCATTCACTTACTTCTTTCCACTTTGAAAAACAATGTATGTGCATACACTCTTTAGGAGTTCTGTTACATAAACCTCCTTATTGATTTCTATATCATATGCAAGGATGTCTTGAACACTTGCTTCATTTGTATAATACATATTGTACCATGCTTATACACTGTACATTGAGATACCATAATCACCAAGTACAGGTATTCTATGTATGTTTATTGATGCACAAGAATTACATCCATAAGATGTTTCCACTTATCCTTATAAGCACTTAAATGCTTTAGGATACTCATCAGGATTTCCAATTATATTCAACGTATTCAAATATGAATCTGTATACAACGATCATATCGTTCTCGAGAACTTATTTTACATTTATTTAATAAATTAAATCCTTAAGGGACTTTCGTGTAAACTTTTAGTATCCAGTGATTCATAACTTTCATAAGACACATATTAATTCTCTCTTTATATTACCAGACTAATTAAATCCACCACCGGAGAATGCGTCTCCTCATAATCAGTTATAGGTCTTTGCGAAAATACTTGTGCCACCAATTTTGCCTTATATCAATTTATTTAATTTTTCACACGATTCGCATAAAAGACCCATTTGTATGGACTGTTGGTCCAGAAACTTTTCCATCTTTTTAGAGAATTCAACTCTGCCTTATTTGTGTCTTTCCATTTTGGCCAATCATTTATATGTTTTCATTCATAGGCAGATCTTAAATCTTGATCCTCGTCACTTCATCATTTCAAGCGCTATATTATATACAAAAGTATAACGACGTCGATTTTATTTCGATTACATATATATCTTAGACATGATATAACTTATCGAGATCTCTTTATTTTCAGGTACCTGAGGTTCTTCTTGAACCATCATGTCTATTGTCTCTTCAGGAGATATTATTTCTATAACCTCGACTTGACCATCTTAATTACTTGCTCCAATTTTCGAGGAATTTTATTATTGGAGTCGGCTAGTCTACCACGCTTCAGGCATGCAATAGACTCACTACAAAATATGTGGTTGTCCTCTTGGGACACAAATATAACTGGAGCATAAGCAGTTGATGACTTACTTAGTCTATTTAGGTCAGTGAACTTGTCTGGTAATTTGTTCTTTAATATTGGTAAATGAATTATACTTTAAACTTCTAGTTATAGTTTATAATCTGAGGATCAATATGACATGATAATTCATTTCACTTTTCACTTTCCAACTGCTTGTTATCTCCCCCTAATGTTGGGAACATTTATTCACTAAAGTGAAAACCAATGAGCTATAAACAAATTTCTCACTAATGGCTTTAAGTATTCAATCTACGATTATTTATACCCAACATATTCTCAAACTTTTAGAAGTCCCATCTTTGTGCGGTGTGGTGGATGAGTTTCAATATATGTCGCACAACCAAAATCTTTGATGAGACATCTTTGGTTCCTGACAAAAAACCAACTGTATGGGGAGAACTATAACTTATTGGCTTGATGTAAATTGATGGTACTATATATAAAATTACATGTACCTAAATGAACTTTTTCTCCTCTCATGATCATTGGCTTTGTAACCAATAGTAATATGGATTAATATGCTTGCTATTATTATAGCTAAGCCACAATCACACAAGCTTCAGGTTGTGGATTTGATAACCATTTAGACGATGCATCGATTTCAGTATACTAAATGGTATTATGTCGGGATACAGATATTCCCTTATTATTTCCAGAATATTTAGGGATTTAAACCATACTTTAGTTGGTATATCATTAACTTCCCTTGAGAGCAAATATTACATGTGTAAGTACCATGAAGAATCTTCTAGTTCTTTGATATTTTTCACATCATCTAGACTCGGTATGGTCTAACCGGTCATGCCAATCATTAAATGCTTATGAACCATAAACTTCGGGTTTGTGATCATCATATATGCTTTTAGTTGCACTCGTGTTTGTTCAATACACAAATAGAAAATACAAGAGAATAACAATTATTATTTCAATCATTCATATTATAACATGTTTTCCATATTTTATTCTCGTATTATAATCACTCCCTTATATTGCCACTTCTTGTGGTCGATTTCAATATAAACATGGTTGCGGATCATTACAGTTTCCTCATTTACCATGATCATAACCTTTATAACGATTGTTTTATAGTCATCGCAATATAAACATGGTTGATCTCATTACATGAGCATCATTCCTCAATTACCATGATCACGATATTTGCACCAATTATTATATCATCACATTTTATTCAAGGAATAATCATACAACATTCATGGTGGTATCCTTACAATTTCCTTAGTTATTACATGATTGTGACCTTTCACTGATCGTTATATCATTACATTCACTTTAGGGAATGGATAGCTCCATACAACTTTTATTCTTGTAATAACCTTGAATATTCTTTACTAATGTTGCTACTTTATGAGCATATGATCATATATTTATTCCTTGCACTATGTTATATGTGCACATTGTTTGTATACTAAACGTATAAAATATGAGACAACATTGTATTAGCAACTCAAACTTTCAACACTTTATTCTCACATGATCACTTCCTTTATTCGCCTCTTTTGGTGGTCTATCTAGTTATTAACATGACCATCATTACGCTTTTTTTGTAATCGATTTCATTATTAATTTGATCACTATATGAAATCATTTCGAACTTTTCATTTGATATTGCTACTTCAAGAGTATATCTCTGGTGTGACCAATGGAAAACTTTATCTTGTTTTTCCTAATGTTCTCTTTTCTTGCCATCAATTGAGAAGTAGTTGAGTCGTATAAGATTTATCAATCTTATATCTTACGACCTTTATAATGAGATACAGGGAGTATGACACTTTGGATGTTAAATGTAAGCGTATTTATACTTTTCATGATATTGATAATAAACCACAAGTTTGGTTTAGTTGTTCAATCGTGTCACCAGTAAAGCGAGCAAGTTATGATAAAACTTCATAACCCGTTTTCATCACTTACAACTTACAAATATATATGATTTATGTTCTATGTTATCGTATCATAAATATGTATTATCATATCACAATATAAACAATCACAAGTATATCATACACCAAAATATCTCCATAAGGCTTCAATAGTAATTTTTTTATCAAATAAACTCCTTTGAGAGGTATCCAGAAAGTCTTAACATTAACTTAATATGTCTTTTTACTAGCTACTAATTTGTAGCAATTATTTGTCATCAGTGGGAGTAAAAATAATCATATAACGCACCAAAGGATAGACCTATCATATATTGTATTTATAGTAAAATGACTATGAACACTTACATTATATATCAAATATACGTATTACACATTCTCAGAATTGAATGTACATGAATATATAAAATATTATAGCATATTTTTCATGGTATAATAATTCTTTTCATTTAGGAATTACGAAAAATTGTTAAATAAGATTACACATACAACTATACAAACAAACAAGAACAGACAAGAATAAGTAGCAACAATTATTTTAGAAAAGAAAGCTATGTAAATACACTATAGGTCATTAGATATCCTGACTTACATATAGAAGCAATATCACTTTAAGATATAATTATCAAGGGCGTGAAGTCATGAAGTTTCAGTACACAAACTTAAACGAGATAAATTGTAAACTAATCATCAAATACAAGATCTAAACTTAAGAACATGAAATCTCAGATCCAACAGAAATTTAACATCAGAGCATAGAAAACATACCGATGTGTTAACTGGCTGGAAACTTACTGTTGAACATCCTTTTATGATTGGGATGTTAAACCAAATATAGCATATAAAACTTACCGATGCATAGTATCTCTTGTAGTATATAAAAGAAAGCAATATATTACTTTGTTTTGAGAGGCCTTCTCAAATCCCATAGATCTTACGCAATAAAACTTTAGAATAATTAATCATCATAAATATGTATGTGGTAACATCGGCCAATGTAAAGTATGCAATTTCTACATGATAACATAACTTTACATCATATTATTATAATGTGGCAAATAATAATCTTTTGATAATAAAACAATTAAAAAAATTAAACAATTAGGCTATTATACATGTACCCATTAAACAATTGTGTTGTTATACATCTACTCACATTGAATTTTTAATTACAATAATACTAATAATATTAATTATGAATAAAGATAACATGAGATAACCTCTTAATAAGACCACTTCCGTTGCTATACTTCTATAATAATAATAATAAATAATGTAAACTTAACTTATTATAAGTTTTAATAAACCCTTTTATTAATTCAACTAATTAAGTAATGATTAAAAAGAATAAAGAAACATAAATTCAAATGAATAACATTTTGTAATGAGGTTAATAAGAATTAATATCACAATTAATACTTTTCAATTCCCATTTGATTGAATTTAAGTTATATTATTATTACTATATTAAAATAAATTCCAAAAGAAAAATAGTAAGAAAGTGGACTAGAGATAATGTGCTTCAAAGAGTATACCAAGTGAATTATAATTTTTCAAGGGTCGAAACGTCTACGATTTATATTAAAATTAGTACCACATTCACATGTAACAACTTTCAAGAAAATATGGTTTCAGGTAATCTTCCACAATCTCATATTCAGATTTGCATACCAAACCTAATAAGTTAGCATTGATAGAACATTTTAGAAGAAAAGGAAATCGAATCATACCTTGTTCCTTGTTCATGTGAGATCACTTTGACTTACGATAACATGATCCAACTTTAAAAGCGTTCGTGCTGATAACGTGTTATGTAATAACTAGAAATCTATTAGCAATGTATAGAAAGAAGGGGAGAATGGGAGAATAAATTTCTTATTGATGTTGAGTATATCATATCAAATACAAAGTACCTCTATATATAGGTCATGTTATTAATACAAGAGTACATGAAGAGACGGTAGTTAAGAACGTGGAGAGTCATTATAAATAATTTCTTTATAACATAGTATAGATTATTATTATTATTATTATTATTACCATTACTATTGCTATTATTATTATTATTTTGGACATTGAGTTGGGACTTGGGACAGACCAGTAAACATCAGGCCTTTAAAATCAAATGTTCCATGTTATTTTCTCAGCCAATTTGAAGCCCATTGTCATTATATCATCCCAATTTACAAGAATCTTGAAAGTCATAGGCCTGTATAGTAACTACCACCATTGCATTTAGGGGCGAGTATAAAATCGAAAAATGGACCCAGAATCAAATTAACTGAGATAACCAAAACAAAATAATCAAACAAAACAAAAACCAACGGTTTGATTTTGTATTATCTAAAAATTGAATTTTATGGCATGGCTTCTGTTTTGTTTTGTTTTGTTTTGTTTTGTTATGTATATGCTAAAAACCAAACTGTACCGAAAAACAGAAAACTAATAAAAACATTTATAATTGAATATTTGTTATTAAATTTATAAACAATAATTTTTATTTTTGACTATTAACTAACTTATAAGAAATTAACAAATGGTGTAGTCCAAAAATATTAAACCCAAACATCTAATAATCAATTAATTATTAGTAACTAATAAAAAGTTTTTAAGCCCAAGTTCATTATTTTCGGGCCATATATTTTTCGGCTAAAAAAGTCAATTCCAAATGGAAAAACCGGAATCGAATTGAACCCGTCGTGAAAACCGAAATAAAAATTTTTGGTTCGGTTTGAGCTCAAAACCGAACCAAACCAACCCATACCGACCCCCAATTGCATTCCAAAAACATTAACTTGATTAATATCAATTCCAAAAACGAAAATGTGTGCCCTAAAAGAAGAGTAAAATCCGAGTAATAATTTCGATGATGACCACATGATGTATCCCCATACAACCATACTAGGCTTAATGTATGGGCTCAAGCCCTTGTAAGTTCAGGGCATGATCCATCCACAAGCCCTCGAGATGGTGGAATCTCTCATTTCATGACAACCCTTTCTCTACCATCTCTAGTAGCGGAAGAAGATCAAATACAAACCCTCCTTTTAGTAAAAACTGTAACAACTAAGGGGAGGCGGGGTGGTCCGTGATGGACCATCCATCACGCGTGAAAAAAGTTGCACACCGCCGCAACCAATATCCACCACACGTGGAATTCATAACGCGTTGAACATATCACGCGTTGAAGATTCAAAAATTCGAACGTTGCTTGATTTTGAACCGTTTTTTAACGGTTAGATTTAATAAAAAAACCTTTAAACCTTTATATATACTTCTCAATTTTTAACCATTTCACCCACACCAAAACACAAACATATTTCAAACAATCTACATCTTTCTCAAATGGAGTTCCCTACAGATTCGACGTTTCCGATGGACAGCGATAGCGATACCCAGTCGTCTTCCGACAATGAGACGCTAAAATATTTTGTGTCGGTGTATAACGAACTTGAATCTAGTTCGTCCCGCCCAAAGAAGAAGATGGTAGACAGTGATCGTATACGTGCCAACGAAGTGTTAATGAACGATTATTTTGGGGAGAATCCGCTCTACAATGCCGAAACGTTTAGAGATCGGTTTCGTTTACGAAAAGAATTAATTTTAAAGATTGTTGGAGACATCGAAGCAAGCGAGGAATGGTTTCAAGAACGTTACGATGCGAGGGGCAAACCAAGTTTCACGCCGATACAAAAATGCAGGTCCGCCATTCGCCAACTAGCGACAGGTAACCCTCCCGATCAATTTGATGAATACCTAGCTATGGCGGCCAGAACTTCCTGTGAATGTCTGCAATTTTTTTGTAACGCGGTCAAAAAATTGTACGGTAAAGAATTTTTACGTAAACCGACGAGACATGACATCTCACGTATTTACGCCGCACATGAGGCTAGATGGCATTTTCCAGGGATGCTCGGTAGCATCGATTGTACACATATCGAGTGGAAAAATTGTCCAAGAGAGTTGCGAGGAGCGTATGTTAGGGGTGACATCAAAAGACCAACCATCATACTAGAAGCAGTGGCGTCGAATGATTTATGGATTTGGCATTCATATTTCGGTGTTCCAGGTTCAAACAACAACATCAATGTGTTGCACACGTCGCCTTTGTTTCAAACCGTAACGTATGGTACCGTACCCTTCTGTCTATTCTATGTTAACGGACGATATTACAGACGAGACTTTTTTCTTGTGGATGGTATCTACCCATCATGGTCTGTTTTTGTGAAAGCTCCTTCATTTCCTGTCGAGGCTAAAGAAATCGTGTTAAAAAATTGCAAGAATCGGCAAGAAAAGATGTTGAGAGGGCTTTTGGTGTTTTAAAGGGTAGATGGGGTATATTACACCGACCGGTTCGTGCGATGGACAAGAAATCCATACATAGCATAGTATATGCATGTATCATATTGCACAATATGATAATCAAAGAAGACGGACGTGCAATATCTCCGGATTGAGTGCCGGATCCTCCTACACAAGTTCAAGTTCATGAAAATATCCAACAAGACTTGCATGATGAAGAAACCCACTTTCGGTTGAGATACGATTTAATCGAACTAGTAGGTTCTTTAGGTTTGGAGTTTCATGAGTCGGACGAGGAGTAGAGTTTTTTTAGTATTTTTTTTAAATTGTAGCCTAAAATATTTCTAGTATGTTAAATTGAACTAGTATGTTTTAATTTTAATGAAATTTATAATTTTAGTGTTTTATTGTTAATTTCTAATTTAAAAAAATTAATAAAATTTGTGAGTGATGGAATTCCATCACTAGTGATGACCACCGCCACTAAAAAATGCTTGTGAGTGATAGAATAGTGGTTGATGAAATGTCGAAACTTGATTGGATGTTTGTGAGTGATAGAATTTCATCACTTGTGACCACTCCCACTCCCTTAATATAATAATATGTAGTAAACGAGGTGGTTGACTAATTTGGGGTAATTTTGTCTCAAATTATTTTACCAAGATTTATGGAAATATCAAATTTCATGTGTTTTTTTAATTTTGTAAACAACACATACTATTACATAACTAGCACAAGCAAAATTCAATTTTTTTTTTAATTTTGTAAACAACACATACTACTATTACATAATTAACAAAATTTCATGTTTTTGTTAAATATTGTAAACAACACATACTATTACATAACTAACACATTTTCATGTTTTTTATAATTTTATAAACAACATATATTATTACAAACTAACACAATTTCATGTTTTGTTTTAATTTTGTAAACATTACATATTGTTATATAACTAGCACAATTTCATGTTTTGTTTTAATTTTGTAAATATCAAATACTATTACATAACTAGTAGAAAACAAGTGTATTTGCAAATAGACTCTCATTAACTATGCAAAAGAAAAAAAATAGTAACACGTAAGAATTACACAACAAAATATGAACATACGTATAGATGTAAAAAATCAACACAATACATTTTTCATACTAGCACATCTACATAACTAGCACAGTATAGCAATGGGATACTCATATTAAATGTCAGTTTTTTTTTAAATATATAAATATAGCAATAGGGAACCCATATTAAAGATAAAAAATAGTTGATTTTATGGTATATATTTAAAAAAATAACGAAGTCTATAAAAGTTATTTTAGTTTTAAAACTTGATGGAATTAGTATTTAATGAGAAATGAGTAAATGGTTGAAATACCCATAGATCTCATTATATAATATGCTACTTAATCGGAAATGACTAAATGACTAAAATACCCATAGATCGCATTATATAATATGCTAATTGTTAATAATGATCCGCTAATCCATCTTAGCCCTTGATTCAGTTAATCAACAATCAAGATCAGTTCTCATAATTTTTAGACAACATTAGGTTTGTACCGGATCTTTACTCATCTCTAGTATAACTAGAGGGGACAATCTTGACCTAAAGCCTTCCAAGTGGGTCAATTTGGGTTACTTTTAAAATTATATGGGTTGGTTTGGGTAAGATATTTTAACTAAATGGGTCACTTGAAATTCCATCTTGTTATTTTCGGGTCAAAGCGGGTCGACAACATTAAAGAAATGGGTCGATGTGGGTTAGTGTCTTAAAGAAACGGGGCAGTTTTCGGGTCGGAACGATTTTCGTACCGTTTCGACATGAACGGTTTCGACGCGTACCGTTTCGAGGCGTACCGTTTCGATGCGTACCGTTTCGACTAGTACCGTTTCGAATCCCGTTTCGACCCGTACCGTTTCGACCAGTACCGTTTCGACGCCAACCGTTTCGAGGCAAACCATTTCGACGTGAACCGACCCGTACCGTTTCAAATCGAACCGTTTCGTCGCGAACTGTTTCGACGCGAACCGTTTCGATCCGTACCGTTTCGACCGGTACCGTTTCGAATCGAACCGTTTCGACGCGAACCGTTTCGACGCGTACCGTTTCGACCCGTACCGTTTTGACCGGTACCGTTTCGACGCGTACCGTTTCGAATCGAACCGTTTCGACGCGTACCGTTTCGACGCGAACCGTTTCGACGCGAACCGTTTCGACGCGAACCGTTTCGACCCGTACCGTTTCGACCAGTACCGTTTCGACGCGAACCGTTTCGACCCGAACAATTATCTTTTGCATATACATACATACACACAGGATGCAACTGTACGCTTTCGTTTTCACCTTCTCTCACTTCATAATACAGAAACAAACACACTTACACATGTCTGTATCTTTAAAGAAACATATGTAATAAATGCAAAACTTGGTACTGTAACATTTGGTATTTTGCACTTGAATAAATGCAAAACATAATTGTTGTGTTGTATAAAAAAAACAGTTTTTTTAACCGACCCGACCAGAAACTTGTTCCGACCCGAACCCGTTTCAACCCGAACCCGTTCCGACCCGAACCCGTTTTGACCCGAACCAAAACAACCCTTTTTTTAATTGACCCGTTTTGACCCATGACCCGACCCGACCCAACCCGACCCGTTTGTCAGGTCTACTTCTCACATACTTCTCTTATGCATATTACAGACGTATAATCCGAACCAAGTTAACTGTCCGAGTCGTCAGGGGAGGATCTTTTAACAACTACGTAGAAAAATAGCTTATAAAAGCTTTAATTTTATAGTAAATACTAGTGGGATGTATGAATTTGGGATTGGTTTGGTTTGTTAAGGTAAAACATAAAAAAATACACTATAACAATACTTTGAGAAAAAACATAAAAGTATAATGTACCAATTTGGTATTGGTTTGGTTCGTTATGATAAAAAGCAAAAAATAACCCAACTATATTTGACCCGTTTGAATTAATTTCTTATCAAAACATAGATGAAAAATAAACACACCACAATGGTATATTTGAAAATTTACAACATTTTATATCATATAACAATAATAAATAAAAGGGTAAACAATGTCAGTTTATAAAAAAAATCTATATAGTGAGGCAACTTTAAAGACATGTACGTTTATTCTTCAATCACTTGTACACTACTATTTACAACTCGATTTTAAGTAAAATTTAAATCTAAAGGTAACTAAAAAACTAACTATGCAAAAGAAAAAAAATAGCAACATGTAAGAATTACACAACAAAATAAGAACATACGTATAGATGTAAAAAATAAGCACAATACATTTTTCATACTAGCACATTTGCATAACTAGCACAGTATAGCAATAGGATACTCGTATTAAATGTCAGCTTTTTTATATATATAAATATAGCAATAGGGAACCCATATTAAAGATAAAAAAATACTTGATTTTATGATATATATTTAAAAAAAATAACGAAGTATATAAAAGTTATTTTAGTTTTAAAACTTGATGGAATTAGTATTTAATAAGAAATGAGTAAATGATTGAAATACCCATAGATCTCATTATATAATATGCTACTTAATGGGAAATGACTAAATGACTAAAATACCCACAGATCGCATTATATAATATGCTAATTGTTAATAATGATCCGCTAATCCATCTTAGCCCTTGATTCAGTTAATCAACAATCAAGATCAGTTATCACAATTTTTAGATAACACTAGGTTTGTACCGGATCTTTACTCATCTCTAGTATATCCCTCTCTACCATCTCTTCTCACTAGAGGGGGCAATCTTGACCCAAAACCTTCTAAGTGGGTCAATTTGGGTTACTTTTAAAATTATATGGGTTGGTTTAGGTAAAGATATTTTAACTAAATGAGTCACAATGGGTCACATGAAATTCCATCTTGTTATTTTCGGGTCAAAGCGGGTCGACAACATTAAAGAAATGGGTCGATGTGGGTTAGTGTTTTAAAGAAACGGGGCAGGTTTCGGGTTGGGACGAGTTTCGTACCGTTTCGACACGAACGGTTTCGACGCGTACCGTTTCGAGGCGAACCGTTTCGAATTGAACCATTTCGACCCGTACCGTTTCGATGCGTACCCTTTCGACGTGAACCGGTTCGACCCATACTGTTTCGACTAGTACCGTTTCGAATCCCGTTTCGAGCCGTACCGTTTCGAGCCGTACCGTTTCGACCAGTACCGTTTCGACGCAAACCATCTCGATGCGAACCGAACCGACCCGTACCGTTTCGAATCGAACCGTTTCGTCGCGAACTGTTTCGACGCGAACCGTTTCGATCCGTACCGTTTCGACCGGTACCGTTTCGAATCGAACCGTTTCGACGCGTACCGTTTCGACGCGTACCATTTCGATGCGAACCGTTTCGACCCGTACCGTTTCGACCGGTATCGTTTCGAATCGAACCGTTTCGACGCGAACCGTTTCACGCGTACCGTTTCGACGTGAACCGTTTCGACACGTACCGTTTCGACCAGTGCCGATTCGAATCGAACCGTTTCGACGCGACGCGAACCGTTTCGACGCGTACTGTTTCGACGCCTACCGTTTCGACGCGAACCGTTTCGACTCGAACCGTTTCGACTCGAACAATTATCTTTTTCATATACATACATACACACAGGATGCAACTGTACGCTTTCGTTTTCACCTTCTCTCACTTCATAATACAGAAACATACACACTTACACGTATATCTGTATCTTTAAAGAAACATATGTAATAAATGCAAAACTTGGTACTGTAACCATTTGGTATTTTGCACTTGAATAAATGCAAAACATAATTGTTGTGTTGTAAAAAAAAACATTTTTTAATCAACTCGACCAGAAACCTGTTCCAACCCGAACACGTTTCAACCCGAACCTGTTCCGACCCGAACCCGTTTTGACCCGAACCAAAACAACCATTTTTTTAATTGACCCGTTTTGACCCGAACCCGTTTTGACCCATGACCCTACCCGACCCAACCCGACCCGTTTGTCAGGTCTACTTCTCACATACTTCTCTTATGCATATTACAGACGTATAATCCGAACCAAGTTAACTGCCGGAGTCGTCAGGGGAGGATCTTTTAACAACTACGTAGAAAAATAGCTTAAAGAAGCTTTAATTTTATAGTAAATACTAGTGGGATGTATGAATTTGGTATTGGTTTGGTTTGTTATGGTAAAGAATAAAAAAATACACTATAACAATACTTTGAGAAAAACATAAAAGTATAATGTATCAATTTTGTATTGGTTTGGTTCGTTATGGTAAAGAGCAAAAAATAACCCAACTATATTTGACATGTTCGAATTAATTTTTTTATCAAAACATAGATGAAAAATAAACACGCCACAATGGAATATTTGAAAATTTACAACATTTTATATCATATAACTATAATAAATAAAAGGGTAAACAATGTCAGTTTATAAAAAAAATCTATATGGTGAGGCAACTTTAAAGATATGTACGTTTATTCTTCAATCACTTGTACACTACTATTTACAACTCGATTTTAAGTAAAATCTAAATCTAAAGGTAACTAAAAATAAGCACATTATAAAGGTATACTAAAAATTTTATATAACATCATATCTAACAAGTTTAGGATAAAAATAAAATATGTTTAAAAGTAGTTATAATATTAAAATGTTAGGATAGCTAAATTTACCTATATATTAAAAACTTAATGGAATAAACAGTAATAAGATACATATATGTATTAAAAACAGAATAGAATTAACAGTAATAAAAATAGAATTGAATAATGGAATGAACAGTAATAAGATACATATATGTGTTAAAAACAGAATAGAATTAACAGTAATAAAAATACAATTGAATGAATGGTATCGGGTACCGGTACCGGTATTAAATTTACCAAACTGGATGTTTTCGGTACCGGTTCGGCACCGGTATTTATCGGCTTTTACCCTCAAATACCGGTGTCGTACCAGTACCGACCGGTACCGTGCCAGGTATATTCGGTACCGGTACCCACTTTTGGGGATTTCAGTAACGATATTTTCGGTACCGGTCGGTACCGGGCTCATCAAATCCTGTAGTAACGTAGCAATGCAAGTAGTTGCACCGTTTAGATTACTTTTCATATACACAGTAAGTAAACTGCATTTCGTTTGAATGAGTTATTATATACACAACAACTTATTTGGCTTTTTTTTTTGTCTTCTTCTGTAATGAATGCATTGTAGCATATAAAATTAACTTGGATATTTAGATTATTGATGAGCAATCGTATTAAATCCTGTAATCAAACCGGTATCGTGTCGGTACCAAATTTACTATACCAAATCATTTCCGGTTCCAATTTGGTACCCACATTTTGGCGTTTTCAGAATCGTTACTTTCGTTTTGACACCGGTCTAGCACCATATCTGTATTTATTGATTTTTACCTTCAAATACCATACCGTATTGTACCGAGCATTTTCGGTGCCGGTACCTAATTTCGATGATTTTCTAGATCGGTACTTTCGTTGCCGTTATCGGTACCGAGCTCATCCATATTTTAACGTGTTAGCACCGTAATAACTGAACTGAAAACAACCGAATTTCTAACGTGTAGGACGTGTGGGTCCAATTATTACATATTAGGTTATTTAAAATCGTTTTTTTAGGACGGAGTGACTATCCTTTTCGCGACATTTTTATTTATGTTTTGATATTCGGTATTTGCTTGCCGATACTGACACGCGTTTTGCAGTCATTGAGTCCCCGCCGCAACGCGTGGGCGGAAAATCAACTAGTTATTATAAAAAAACAAATATAAAAGTTTGAACTACCTATCTGACACTATTTTTAATCAAGTCAAAATTCTATATAAACTAAATTATAAAAATAACAAATATAAAAGTTTGAACTACCTATCTGACACTATTTATAATCAAGTCAAAATGATATATAGTATAATATAATACAATATAATAAGGAAGGCCTTCACTATTTTCATATCTCTATTTTTTATTTTCACACTTTTTTTTTCACTCTATCTTTCTATATGGGTGTTATTCACACATATCTCTCCTCTATCTCTCTCTATATAAACATAGATATATATAGAGAGATAGAGTAAACATGATGTGGGAATAAGAATTTAGTGGTGTGAGAATAAAATGAGCCCTATATCTATATAGGGGAGCGCTAAAATGAAAGGCACCTCCAGTTGTAAGAACCGCGAGAACCACTCTCAACCAATAAGATTTTGCTAGCATAAAGGGTATGTTGGTCATTTAGCCGAAATGTCAAATCTTCCCTCTCTCTTTTTATTTAAAGCTACTGACTCTTTATATACCTCTCTCATCTCTTCTCTTTCATCTCTCATTTACCACCATCTCTCATCTTCTTCAAAAATCCTCTACACAAATGAGAAACCCAAATCAGAACTCAAACCAACCCAAAATGCTCTACACACATCACTGACACCTCAAAACACACACCCTCCCTCCAGTGAAACCCAAATCACGGCATAATGAGAAACCCAAATCAGAACTGACCACCACCGATTATCCCCTCTCCCACCTCATTCTCCATTACCGACAACACCTCCGATTTCCGATCACCTCACCGCCGTACCCACCACCGGTCACATAAACCCACTGACTACCACCTACCACCGACCATCTCCGATTAACCTCCATCACCGCAACCACCTAATTGGTCAGTGGGTTTATGTGACCGGTGGTGGGTACGGCGGTGAGGTGATCGGAAATCGGAGGTGTTGGCGGTAATGGAGAATGAGGTGGGAGAGGCGATAATCGGTGGTGGTCAGTTCTGATTTGCGTCCAGCACCTGTCGGCACCAAAACCCCCAAAACCCGAGGAACACCACCGTCCAAACTATGAACTTTGGTGTTAATCGGAGCCCCGCGGTGGTCGGCCGGCAGTTGTGTAACAGAGAGGTGAGGGTGCCAAACCTAATAGCGCTATCAGCTAATAACCCCGTTACCCTATAAGCAACTAGTTCGGTAGTATGATGGGACTTAAGTGATAGAAAGTGAGTGTATTATCCAACATCAACATTTACTGAAAACCGCCTCATATCCCCTACAAGGATATGGGTTTGTGAAAACTGCCTCACATCCCCTACGAGGATGTGGGTTTATGAAAACCCGTTTATTTGTTTGCCTGTTTGATTGTCCCCACCGGACGCATGCTTGTATTTAGAGAAGTGAACTCACCTTAGTTTTGCTCGGTATGTTACGTTACCCGTTCCAAGTTGGTCAACCAAACCCTACCGTGGTTATCAATAAAAATCAGTTTCACAATCAATTAAATCACGTATTTTCACAGATTGTATTTACCGCAAGGATCACTGTATGACACAACAAATACTCGAATCCCATACAAGTCCACACTTCACGTGTATGTTACATAACAACACTTAACAGTTAAGTTTTCTACTCATAAAAACCAAATCATGTTTCCTCAGTCATAATTAATATTATTAACAGGCAGCAAATAGAATTTCATCAACATAGTCATTCATCATCACACTCAACATAAACCTCTATTCTATTTATTTACCCTATTGCAGCATCCTCACGAAGAACCAGTTCTTCGTGGGATGCTCCTCTGGCGAAGAACCTTCTTGGTGAAGAATCCCCTTTGGCGAAGAGTCTCTCTTGGCAAAGAATCATACTTCATCAAGAAATGATTGCGGCGAACCTTGGTTGTTCATCAAAGCCCCATCGACGAAGGATCAAGTCTTTCGTTGAGTTGGGTTCTTCGTCGGGGATCTTTCTTTGCTGTTCCTTAACAGATCGTCGTGATTTCCTGCAAACCCTAACCATGGCAGTTTCATAATATCACATAATCACCATTACGAACATGATCGGTTAACATTGAAATTCCTTCTAATCACACAACATCCTCCATGGATTCCACATATAGTTAATCATACCCATAACATGATCAGTTAGCATTAAACCTTGATTATCTACTGTAACGCTCATAAACTATCAGTGATATAATACGTGATCAAGACTTTGTACTATAAACAATCCAAAACAAGAAGCGTCACATATATATTGAGCATCAAATAAAAACATAGTCATAGAATAACCAAATAAATGAGAGATACAATCGAGACCATGGTAGGCATAATAGGCACTGACCTAGAGATGTGGAGTGAATGAGTTGAAGGGGATAAAGCTTCGAATGGTGAGTATTGCCGTCAGTTTCAGAGAATAGGGAGAGGGGACCTTAGGGTTGTTGTGTTTACAGTTACTGATTATGAGAGGTTATAGAATTAAAATGGTATGGGCCATGAGTAAACCAGGTCCGAGGGCCCCTTTTTGGCGAAGTATCTCTTGGCGAAGAACCTTCTTCGCCACGTTGTGAGTGTGACGAAGGACTACTCTTCATCGAAGAGTGGTTGTGACGAAGACCTATTCTTCGTCGAAGATTGGTTGTGACGAAGACCTATCCTTCGTCAAGTGTGTTACTCAATCAAAGTTAAACATAAATATGTTATGACTAAACATTACACAAATATCATGTAACACCCAACCGTAACAATACTTTAATCATTCAGATATCATGCACAAGATACAACTTAAAATGAACTGTGAAAACAATATTGTGAAATAACTGGTGCGTAGAGGAAAGACCTTGAAATCTTGGGTTGTCACATCATCCACAACTTGAAAGAAATTTCATCCCGAAATTTGATAAGTAACCCCAAAGCGGCAAAGTGTTAGATCAGGATGACTGTGGGTTTTCCGCAGGTGTCACATAATCCCCAACTTGAAAGGGAATTTCGCCCCGAAATTCACCAGTTGCATCAGAACTAGATTGGTCAGTTGGGTATAGTTGAGGATACTTGAGCTTCATCTGTTCCTCACGTTCCGACGTGAACTCCGGTCCACGTCTTGAGTTCCAACGAACTTTTACGATCGGAATTCTACTATGCTTACGGACCTTGACTTCCCGGTCCATAATTTCGATGGGTTCTTCGACAAACTGCAATTTGTCGTGGATTTTTAGTTCCTGATGCGGTACCACAAGTGTTTCATCGGACAAACACTTCTTCAGTTGCGAAACATGGAAGACATCATGAACGTTACCCAACTCAGCAGGTAACTCGAGCTTGTAGGCCACTTTACCGATTCGCTCCAGGATTTTGAATGGCCCGACATAACGAGGATTAAGCTTGCCCCGTTTCCCAAAACGTACCACACCCTTCAAGGGTGAGACTTTCAACATAACGCGATCGCCTACAGCGAATTGCAAAGGTTTCCTACGCTTGTTAACGTAGCTTTTCTGATGGTCGCGCGCTGCCGCCATATGATTTATGATCTGGAAAATCTTCTCTGAAGTTTCAAGTACAAGTTCTAAGCCGGTGATCTGGCTGTCACCCACCTCAGCCCAACAAAGAGGAGAACGACATTTCCGCCCCATACAATGCTTCGAACGGAGCTGCTTGAATGCTGGTATGGTAGCTGTTATTGTAAGAGAACTCTATCAACGGCAAATGTTTCTCCCACCCCTTACCAAAATCAATCACACATGCTCGTAGCATGTCTTCAAGTGTCTGGATGGTTCGTTCGCTTTGACCATCTGTCTATGGGTGATAAGCAGTGCTCATGTCGAGACGTGAGCCGAATGATTTATGCATTGATTGCCACAAATTCGATATGAAACGCGGGTCACGATCCGAGATAATAGAGGTTGGCATCCGTGCCTAGAAACCACTTCCTTTAGATAAATAGCAGCAAGTTGTGAGAACTTATCCGTTTCCTTGATTGCTAGAAAGTGCGCTGACTTCGTGAGACGGTCAACGATCACCCAGATGGTATCGTTTTCGTTTCAAGTTCTTGGCAAACCTGTGATGAAATCCCTAGCGACTTGCTCCCATTTCCACATGGGTATCTCTGGTTGCTGAAGTAGGCCTGAGGGTTTCTGATACTCTACCTTGACTTTCGCACAAGTCAAACAATTACTCACATATGTCGCGATGTGATCCTTCATTCTCGGCCACCAGTAGAAAACTTTTAGATCCCGATACATCTTATCAGAACCTGGGTGAACAGAGTATCGAGACTTGTGTGCTTCGTCCATCACGTACTCTCTAAGATTACCATACAAAGGAACCCATATCCGTTTCATAAAATAATAAATGCCATCTGTTCTCTCTACGAGTTGTTTCTCCATGCCCCACAAATATTCAGCTTCCAGGTTTTCTTCCTTTAATGCTTTAGAGTGAGCAGAACGAATCTGATAAGGTAAATTAGGGTGAATAGTGAGCTGCAGAGCCCGGACGCGCTTGGGTTTCGTTTCCTTTTGTCACACCCCGATATTTTCACGTTTGACCGGTGGGCCCGGTGGGGAGTATCGTGACGTAGTTGATATCATCATAGTCAAACAACACAATTTAAATGCATAGCGGAAGTCTTGAAATATAAAATATTATTACAAGCACAAATGTCTGATAATATAAAAGTATTCTGTACCGACTAGCTTGTAATAATCCACAGGCGGATCAAAAAACAAAAGAAGTTATCAGACTAATGGCTTATGTGAAGGAGTTGCAAAGTCCTCATCTAACAAATCCTGAGCAGCTTCCAGCCTATTACGTACTTGTACCTGTCACTTAGACTTTGGAAAATACGTCAGTTTTCACTGGTAAATACACTCAACTGACTCATTTGAAAAGAGTTTAGGAAAATTGGTTTAGGTGCACAAGGCACGAAAATAAATTGACACTTTGATTAAAATGCTCAAGGCAAAATTAATCTTTTATACTTGGGACAAACTATATCTCATGTTATCAGTTTTACATAACTTGCTATATATATGGGGCCCGGTTCTATGCCGGTTCAAGATTAACCGACACACCACTATTCCCTTATTGGGAATCCCATATTGGGTATAAATAATTTATTAACAAGCATATGGCATCTGTCAGGTGTATGCCTACACCCCGTGCTTAGGTCGTGGCCATTGCAATTAATGAGTCAAGGATATCCAGGACACGGTCGCATTAACCCCCAATGTTTCAGTCAAGCAATACGAATTAAAACATGTTATTTGGATTTCCCGACTCATTGGTCTTTGAATCCCATACCTGACCATGCGGTATTTATATTACCGTATCCCAAGCACGTAATAGGGAAAATAAGTTAAGAGTATTTACCTGAGCTAGCTCCTGTCTTAAATAGCAAGAATTATAATAACTCAGCCGTATTCACTTAAGTAAGCGTAGGTACAATTTACCGGAAGGCTCTAGTCTGGAATGATGGTATAAATAACTAATTAGAATACTAACGGGTCTTTAATTAAGCCTAAACTTAGACCGGTTAGTTTTAAATAAAGATACAGTACGACACGCTAGATTAAGCGGAGGCCGGATTAGAATGTGATTTAGACCCAACAAGTATGAAGACTTGTATAAAATAGGTAAACTAAATACATTCTGGATTTTGAAATGAAAATGATACGGTTTGACCCGTTTCGGCTAACTTATGCAAACAAGTTACATAAACCGAACCGAACGCGTAAGAAGCGTAACGGGTAACCATATGGGTCCTATACAGGTTTCCTAAGTTAATATGCCTTTAATATGTTGTGATATCAGTAGGATATCCTCCATTATGCCCAAAACGGGTTTAATTGCAAAATAAGCCCCGTAGGGGTATTTTGGTCATTTTAAAGATTATAAAAGAGGTTAATTAAAATTCTGAGATTCGGGTCCGAATACATCAGTAAAATAACTTATTTTATTAGGTCATATCAGTTGGTAATAGGTCTTATATGACAAAATGGTTTTTAAACCCAAACTATGCGTTTAATACGCTTTAAAAGCCATTTTAAGCGATTTCCAGGTTATACAGGAAATCTGAGTTTTCTGATCAGGTTATAAAGTTCAAAATACTTTATTTATTATATAAAATCAGTAGCAATTGGATTGGTGTCAAAAATTGGGTTTAGATAGGCTTTATGCTAATTGCGCCATTTAATTACTAAAAGGCGTTATAATTACGCTAATGAGCATAACTCCTAATCTAGACCTCCAACTGATGTGAAATTTTAGGGACACGTTTATAAATCAGTAGCAAAGATTATTGTCCTTTCACATTTCCAAAATTCTCATTTTATGGTCAAAAGGGCATTATGGTCAACTTTAAGCATTTAACGGAAACGTGTAAAAGAATCGGGTAAACAATGAACCAACCACAGAGGGTTATGCTAACATGTAGCCTGGTCCTAAGGAAGCTCTAAGGCATTTCCAAATCATACTAAATCGGGTCAGAACTGAAGTCAAAGCAAAAGTCAAAGTTTTGCGACTTTCGGTTCCGAACCGGGTCTAAACAGAAAATTGTCGGATCAAACAAGCTTAGACTAGTTCTTATACTTATTAACAAGTTATATGAGTGATAAAATAGGTTACATGCCTTCTATATTGCTAATTACATGTTAATTTGCAAATTAAGCTTCTGTTGACTTTTTCTAAACAACTTTGACCCGACATTTGATCTAGTTAGAGTGGGAATCTGAGGGTGCCCTTTTAAGGGTTTATTGCCCACATAATTACCAACTTATAACTACCTTCAATTCGACTAATCACTGGACCATTAATGATTAATCGCTAAGTCAACCGTTAATTACGATGGTTTGACTTTTAAGCTAAAACTAAGTAAAAACTCAACTAAGAAAGGTTAAGCATACTTACAAAAGCCTAATGCACGATTAGGGATGACTAGAGACTGATCATAAGCTCCAGAGAGTCCCACAAATGCAGGTAGAATGAGTGATCACAAAGTTGCAACATCAAGGGCCTTTTATAGTGAATTTGATCCATTTAGATCATGACAAATCATGCTATACATGATCCTTGATGATTAACAAGTGTCCCTAAGGCCTAAGAAATAGTTTAGGCGGCTCTTGGAAGGGTTAAAGGGCAATACAAGTCGCTTACATGGGCTGAACAGGCATTTAAATGAGTTTCTGCATCTGGGCACTGCTTACGGACCGTAAGGGTCCAGCCTTACGGTCTGTAAGGACCTGGTCAGCAAAACAGAACTTTCAAAAATGACAGTTTGGCCCCTGAACTTCCAAATCTTGATTTTAAGGTGCTTTCTTGCACTTGTAACCCCTAAACTTGACTTTTAAGGACTCCAAGTCATAAACTAACTTTGTTAGGTCCCCGGTTAATCATACGATCACCGAAAAGTCTTAAATTTCGACGTTGACGCTTTTAACCCCTCATATACGAATTCTATCATAACTTTCTCATACGATAACGAAACTTGATGAAATTTTTATCATACATTCTAATGAGCATAATTAATTATTACAAAGCTTCAGGTTTGCTAAAAGGTTATTCAGAGGTATACTTTAAACATGTCGACATATTTAACCCCTGTAGCTTGTAATCTCTCACTTTCTTTCACAATTAGCTTCATATGATCCATGATTTATTCGTTTAAGGGTATAAACATCATGTAGGGTTATTGTAAAGTATATTTATCCATTGTTGACATTTTGAACCCTTATATTCACATAGTTTCTTTATTTGTCAACTTTAGTCCCTCTAGAGTATTCTTTCACACGTTCAAGCTTATGACACGTGTCAATACATTATAGGACATGAAATTTCGAGGTGTTACATCCTCACCCCCTTAAAAGAAATCTCGACCTCGAGATTTGCTAAATTGCTAGAAGTACTTTTTGTCGCATAATGGACTTAACTTCTATAACATATCTGGAGTCTTTCCTAGCTCCTAAAGTGACCCCTATATTAGGTACATGTACCCTTTTGGAGCTTCTTAACCTGTTGATCCTCAATCGATACAGGATGCTCATAAATCTGCATATCATTATGCGATAGTGCTTCTTAACTTATTGGCGAAACACATCCTTCAGTCACTGGTGTGCAATGTATTGCGAGTTCCGCCAAGCTCCTTAAATATATTTTAGCTTATAAGCTACTTGATCTTGATACATTCGATTTCCTTCGAATGATTCTATATATTGAGAGCTTAACTAGTCTGATAATTTAACAAATTTGGTACACCCTTCCTGGGTGATACCTTTTGTTGAACCTTATTCCTTAACAAGAATTTAGGAGGGTTGCTACTTTCATTAATTCTTGATTTTCTGCCGAATACTGGCAACTTACAGATAATTAGGGATTTGTATGATCTTATTCATTGTTTCCAATGCAACTTTCAGATCCTGATAAGTGGACTTCCCAAAGTCTCGTCCATCCAACGGATGTTTTGATATCTCATCTATACAAGGTCTCCAAAGGAGCCACCTTGATACTTATATAACAACTATTATAGAAAAGCTTATCTTAAGGTGAGATGGTTATTACAACCATTGCTCAAAATTAATCTTAAGGAATAGCTAATCCTTACAGTTAGTCGAACAAATCGACGATCCTGGGCAGGTAATAGCGATTCTTAATTGTTGCTTAAATAGGGTTGCGGTAATCAATGCATAAGCAAGATGATCCGTCTTTCTTATTTATATAAATCGGAGTTCTTAGAACTTTGAATTTTGGCTTTATGAAACCTTCTCTAAAAACTTATCGATTTGGCTCTTAGTTCTTCCTATTCCGTTGGTACTAACAGATATAAGGCTCTTACAATAACTGCAGCCCTAAGCGGGATATTTGTCCTAACATCCTCTTGCCTCTCAGGAGGTAAACATGGTAATTCTTATAAAGAAGCTAATTATGACACACAGAGATGTCAGAGATTTCCGCATTCTCAGGCTTTGGCTCATCTATCGATGTCGGTGTCAGATAAATGACACATTCTCTTTACAATTGCAAAGATGCCCTAAGTAGAGATACTTATAAGGACATTTTTAAATTGGATATCTTCTTTGAATACTACTAGTCGACTTTAGTACAATATGACCATTGGGATATCTCAGGGGTTTCGTGCATTAAACCTCCATACTGATCAGGCATGGAAGCAATCTATGGGACACACTAAGATACGCCAAATCCTCATATGGCACTTTTATCAAACATAGCTTGGCATTCGCAGGCGATAGAAAACAATGAGAAAAATAAAATAAAGAAAATAAAGTAATATAAAATGTCGTACTCTTTTTGGGGAAAAGTACTCCAGATTCTTATGAAAGGATTATCTCCGAGGATGGGAGAGAGGGTCATTAAAGATTCCATTGGTAAATTATACCTTACATTTAATATTTGGAGTTCTTATGAATGTAATCAAGAGTTTGCTAAGATTATGGTTTGCTAAAGGTTTATTATCCCTTGCATTAATGTAAAATACTTAGCAGACACTATCAATGCTAAAAGGTAAGGGACGTACCTAATGCTATTATCGATGTGCACTGTCTCTGGCATTCAACCGGTAGTCTAGGCGTTTCCTTTCTTATCCTTCCCAGACTTAGCTGCTCCTTTCTTGGCAGCCTTAGGGCAATTAGTACTGATGTGCCCCTTTTCGCCACAACTGAAATAGTTTGCATCCTTTATGTCCCTACATTCGTGGGACTGGTGGCCAGCTCTTTTACAGATGCCATATTGCTTTATCTTTTGGTTTGATCGACACTGTCCCCAATGTCTTCTTTTGCAGGTTTTGCATGTAGGCTTTTTGTTGGAACCCTGTTGGTTATTGTTGAACTCGGATTTGCTCTTCTTAGGATTCTGAGAGTTATCCTCCTCCCTTTGTCTTTTCTCATTAGTTTCATTCTTGATCGACTTTTGTCTCACTATATCTAGAGTGAGAGACAAGGATAGATCTACAGCTGATCTATAGTTGATTGGCCTTGAAGCCTTAACATTCCCTTTTATTTCTGGTGCCAAACCACCGATGAAACGCGCAATGCGTTTTGGTTCCGGGGTAATTAAATAGGGTACCAGTCTAGATAGGGAGTTGAAGTCGGTAACATATTGCTGACAATTTAGGTTTTTCATTGTGAGAGTCAGAAAATTTGTCTCCACCTTTTCCACTTCGTGTTGTGGACAGTAGTTCTCTTTGATAAGATCCACAAACTTGGACCATCCCATATTGTATAGGGGAATTTTCCCCGTGGATTGCATCATGGCCCTCCACCATACAAGAGCCTCTCCCTTGAAAGATTGTGAAACAAATTTTACTACGTCCTTATAAGCACAATCGCTGATGTCCACAACAGTTTCCATTTCCTCAAGCCATTCCATAGCATCAATTGCTCCTTTTTCGCCATTGAAATCTCTGGGTTTGCATGAGATGAAATATTTGTAGGTGCACCAGCCTTCAGTTGAACGGGGCTTATCATAGAGTACTAACTCCTGAGGTTCGCTCTTTTCATCTGAAGAGTGAACGGAGCTCTCCTTACGAGCTGATGTATGTGTTTCCGTATGGATCTTTGAGTGAGTGACACTCGGTTCCTTTTTGTTCTCAAGGATCTTATCCACAACTTCACTAATTGCTGCGCTAATCAAGGCCTGAAGAGTAGTGCCATTAACATTTATATTTATATTTGCATCCTTGTTTTTAGCCGCAGTACTGCTGTGTGCTTCGTCGGAAACCTCCATTCTGAAGCTTTGGTACTAAACACCAAAAATAACATATGCTTAGATACAAACTATTATGGAATCATCATAATGGATGATTTATAAGCCATGGTATTATTAAACCATAATGGCTATTAGGTTTATAACTTCCTTATAGCATGCTACTAGAAAGTATGTCAATTATATTTAGCCTAGGTCAAAAAGGACCATCAATTGTGTTTATGGTTTGGACCGAGTCTATTACCTTTTGACAGGGGATCACAATGTCACAACTGTCCTTGTCATATCGACAATCTTTAAATAGTTGGAAGGCTTGTCACGAAGGACATTAATAATCATAGGCACGAAGGCCTTGTCACAAAGGACATATAAGATATGGCACTTAAGGCATTAATATATAAGCCGCAATCTTATTGGATCAGAGATCTTAAGGTTCGAACATAGTTCTTCACCTTTGGACAGAGAGTCAAAGACTACAGCCGTCATCTCTTTGGAGATAATTTATTTTGCAACAAGGCTGGTCAATGGACATCATTCCGACTAACTGGATGATTGTGAACTTTAGAGGAGTCAGCCGTGGTGAAGCTTTGAAGGCTACTATCCAAGTAGTAATAATTTGTTTAATTACATAGCGAATTGTCGAACTTGACGATTAAATAGCCATGGTGTAACTCAACCATATAGACCAATAGATAGTATTAAATTTATTTGATTATGCTTGGCCTAGGTTTTTAGATAGACCATCTTTGGCGTTTAAACGGAATATAATCCTTCATATTTATTAGACAGGGGACATACGTCACGACTGTCAATGTCGTACCGACATTTTATATAGCATAAGGGCTTGTCCCAAGGAATTTTTGATGGCACAGAGGCCTTGTCACTAGGGAAATTTTAAAACATAATCAATGATTCCTTTGGATCAGAAAATTTCATAATTCATTGTCTTGACAAGAAGTTATGAAATAAAACTATCTTTTTATGTATACATCTTTGCCCGTAGGTATACATCCCAATGGATGTTTTGATGTGTTCATCTTGTTCGACGTTTATTAGCCATGATTTCTATTGATCATTTATGCTAAATAAGGGGTTTGGAAATTCCTAATATAAAGATGACAAGTGTGATTTATCGCATCACTGTTGCCGGGAGTGTTAACATGTTTGCAGATGTTAACAAGGATCTGAATCTCTTTTTAAACAGGTTTTACCATCTTAGCTAGGTCTTTAATGACATTCAACCTAGGTTATACCTTTTAAGATTCTCTTTTAATATTTATACTGGCAGGAAAGGAATGATATTTATTTTATTCAAGATTTTATCATAAATCCTAATTTACAAGTTAGTAATAGCACAAATGGCCTAGTCGCGTAGACAAGTTTAATTTATAAGCCATGATTTCAGAGAATCGAGGCATTAAGGTTTGAATCAAAGTTCATTCCCTTTTCTTGACAGGGAGTTGTAGGCTACCACTGTCTTTAGTCTCAGAGGACATTAACTATAGCCCGTAGGCACTTCCCTTCTAAGGGATGTTTATAATATGATCATCTTATAGGATGATATAAGCAATGATTTCAGAAAATCGAGGCATTAAGGTTTGAATCAAAGTTCATTTGTGACAACTCGTATTTCCGAACCTATTTTTGTGCTTTGATGTAACGTATGTGAACGCAATGTGATTTTATGAAAGTGATTGATTAAGTGAATGCTATGATTTTATGTGTTTATATGAAGGTATGCATGATGTAGTTGCACAACACTCACCCGATCACACAAGCCCATTCGGGCCATCACTTGTATTCGGACCATGGGCAGCCCATTGAGGGTTCGGCCCACTATTCTCTTGGTCGCATAACATTAGGGGTTAGGGTATACTCCTCACTTGTTTGCAAAACATTCAAAACACAAACCCTAGCTCTCTCCTCTCTCTTCCTCTCACGAATCAAAGGCGGCCAAGCAATCCCTCCATCGAAGATTCTTTCTTGCTCGGATCACCCTCACTCATCTCAATTGGTTAGTGTTCTATGATGAATGATAATATTCTTGTTAATCGGATGAGTATGTATGATGTTATGTTATATGATTGATATTTAAGCATGAATGTAATCGGCTTTATACATGTTAGATCCGAAAGGTTTGACATTGGTGTTAGGATGATTGGATTTGATGATTATGAACTGGAATCGAATGCTTGTTAGATTTATTATTATGTTGTATGTATCGGATTTATTAATCACATGATGATGTTCTACCCAATCGGCTAAGTATGGAGATGTTAAATCGACTAGCATGTCATGTTTTTAGATTGTTTACATCTTGATTAGGGTAGAAAGTATGTAATCGGCTGTGATGTATTACGAATTGAATGGATTATGTTGTTGTTCATATGTTGTTTATGTGTTCATTAGGGTTATGCGAATCAAATGATTAAAAACTATTGTTTGATCTAATGTTAATCATGTAGGAAACTATTAAGTTGTTAATTGATTAAATAAATGGAAACTTTGTCAATTGATTTACAAGATAAGTGGATGTAACTGATTTCCATAAATTCTGGAATTTAAAACCAATCGTACAAGAGGTCTGGTCGCACAACACTCCTGGTCGCACAAGGAGCCCATTCGCACAAGCTGATCAGGTCGCACAAGAGGACCTGATCGCACAAGCAGTCCTCAGTCGCACAAGAGTTACTGGACCGTACATGTTGAATCATAGTTTAACTGTTGGGCCTCAAAGCCCAAATCCAGTCGCACAATTCCCTCAGACCGCACAAGACTTGTATTGTTTAGTTGGGCCGATACATGTTAGGACTGATATGCTGTTTGTTGGGCCGTAGGTATTGTTACCTGTTAGTTTCACTCGCACAAGATAGTTGTTGTTTGTTGTTAATGGACCGTAGGTTTATATGTGTTGGGCCTACTTGTTGGGCTGGACTAGCTTCAATCGTACAAGCTCACTCGGATCGCACAAGATTATGTGTTGTTGTTATTTATATGTTGGGTTCTTGTTATTGGGCCGGGTACTAGTGGGCTTCAACATATGACTCGCACAAGGCCATTAGACTTGTGCGAGCCCTATCTCTTAGTCGCACTAGTGGAATATGTTTAACTGTTGAACATGATGTTACTTGGTTGCCATGCTTCGTATGTGTTTCTTATATATGCAATCTATGTGATACTTGTGTGCGTTACTTGACACCAAAAACCTGACTTGTATAATAACCATGTTAGGACGTGGTTGACCACTAGCTGCTAGTCTTGACCTTTCTGTGTAATCTGCCGAGCAAACCAAGGTGAGTTCATACTCTTACCAAGGCATGGGATTCCCGGGGTTGGGAATGGGTTGAATGATTCTTATACTTACATGATTAATGGAATTATTCCTCGGGAGGGGAAGGTTATTGGTAGATACTACTAGACTAGTGATACATATACTCTCTCTTCTCAAACACGCCGGGATTGGCCGCGATACTAGGACAACCTTCGCAAACATGCCTAGAAGGGCCGCGAACTATACTTTAATCTTCGCAAACATGCCGGGTGGCCGCGATACAAATATACCTAGTCTAGAAAACATGGGAAACCCCCACTAAACTTCGCAAACATGCCTGGAGGGCCGCGATACCATTATATACATTACATGGTTACTAAACGAGCTTACGAATTACAATACGAACACTATAACTGAATAACCAACTGTGAACTCGCTCAACTAGTTGTTGACTCTCTGTTACATGCCTTGCAGGACCTTAGGTACATTTGGAGCTTGCACGGGAGATGCGGTCGTTGTGGGCACGGATTGTGGAACTTATGATAACACATTTAAACATTTGAACTTACTACTCACATTGGGTTTACATTTTATGCTTCCGCTATACACTTAACATGTTTTTGTTGGACACCTTTCATATCTTTTGGTTTAAATTACTATATCACTTATTATGTTTGATATGATTGGTGGCTTGATCCTGGTCAGTCACGCCTCCAAGCGGTGATACCCCGCGTGTGGATTTTGGGGTGTGACAGATTGGTATCAGAGCCATTGGTTATAGAGAACTCGGTTTTAATAAGGGGAAAACGATTTTGTTAACACCAGACTATAACCAGAACAGTGCTCAACGATCCACAACGACGCTTCGCTCCACGTGCAAGACTCAACATCATAGGTACTACTATTCATGTTACTTTACCTACTTGCTAGAATTACATAGAACTTTGCTCGGGGTATGCTTAGATTACAGAACCTACTATATGCTATTGCCTGAGAATACTTGTGTGCTCACTCTCTTCTGTCATCGCACTGTTTGTGAACCTATCTCACTCATGTTATCCTTACTATGAAGATCATGTCTGGACGTATCAACATGATACAAGCCCAGTTGACGGCTCTCATTAACGAACAAGTTGCTGCGGCAGTTGCAGCCGCACAAGCAGGAGGTATACCCTGCAGTTACAACTCACACTAGGATCCTTAGATCCTACATTCCTAAACCAAATCTTGTGCTTAATCTTGTCCTGATTCTTTTACACAACAGGTCAACCACCTGTTTGCACCTTCAAGACTTTCATGGACTGTCGTCCAACTACTTTCAGCGGCACTGAAGGAGCCATAGGTCTCCTCCACTGGTTTGAGAAACTAGAGTCTGTATTCGAAATGTGTGAATGCCCTGAGGCACGCAGGGTGAAGTATGCTACCGGTACCCTCGAGGGTTTAGCCCTCACATGGTGGAAAGCCCAAGTTCAAATACTGGGGTTGGTCGCAGCTAACGCCACCCCATGGAACAACTTTAAGGAAATGATCAAGGAGGAATACTGCAGTCGTGACGACATTCATAAGCTGGAGGTCGAGTTCTTCAACCTCAAGATGACGGGGTCAGAGATTGAGGCGTATACAAAGAGATCAAATGAGCTTGCATTACTGTGTCCTACTATGGTGGACCCTCCAGTTAAGCGTATCGAACTTTACCTCGGTGGTCTAGTACCAGAGATCCAAAGTCATGTGACTTCAGCAAACCTTGCCACCTACCAGCAGGTTGTTCAGTTGGCTCACCGTCTCACGGATCAGGCGGTGGAGCAGAACAAGTTACCTAAACGCATCAACGCTACTACTCCCGCTACTACTTCAGCTACTCTTGCTACTCCCAGTGACAACAAGCGGAAATGGGAGGGGGATTCCAGCAAGGGTTCAGCTACGGTTCAGTCTCAAGCTCAGCAACGCAAGACTAATGATTACCAGGGTCCGAGTCAGCAGTTTTCTGGTGGTCAGGGGCAGAGTGGATATCGGGGAAATCATCCACTGTGTAACAGGTGCAACAGACACCACAGTGGTCAGTGCCGTAAGGGCCGCTGTCAGAGATGTCTAAGGGTAGGTCATGAAGCTAAAGACTGCAGGAGCTCAAGGCCTGCAAACCAGAACCAGCAACAACAACCACCAGCTCCACGAAACCAGCCGCAACAACAACAGCAAGGAAATAGGGGATGCTTTCAGTGCGGGGCTGAAGGCCACTTTAAGCGGGATTGTCCTCAGTTAAACCAGAACCAGAATAACAACAACAATAATCAGGGCAATGGGAACAACGGGGGTAACAATGGCAATGGGGCAAGGGGTCGTGTGTTCGTTATTGGCCAGGGAGAAGCTAGGAATGATCCCAATGTTGTGACGGGTAAGTTCCTTCTCGACGACTTTTACGTTACTGTCTTATTTGATTCGGGTGCTGATACTAGTTATGTGTCACAAAGCGTTAGTCAACTGCTTAAGCGTACCCCAACACCTTTGAATCCCAAACATGCTGTAGAGTTAGCTAATGGTAAAAGTATAGAGGTCACACACGTAGTCAAAGGTTGTAATCTCGTTCTTGCTAATCACACTTTCTCGATCGACCTCCTTCCTATTACTCTGGGTAGTTTCGATGTTGTCATTGGGATGGACTGGTTATCCCAACATCAAGCTGAGATCCTTTGCAACGAAAAGATTGTCCGTATTCCATGCCCAGGTGAGGAACCTCTTATGATTCGTGGCGACAAGAGTGGTGCTGTTACGAGCATCATTTCTTCCCTTAAGGCTCAAAAGTGTTTGCGTAAGGGCCACACTGCCTTTCTGGCTCTTGTTACTGACACCTCGAAGAAAGAGAAAAAGATAGAAGACTTTCCGATTGTACGCGATTATCCTGAGGTATTTCCTGAGGAACTACCTGGCCTCCCGCCTCATCGCCAGGTCGAGTTCCAAATCGAGCTAGCTCCTGGAGCAGCACCCATAGCTCGTGCACCGTATCGCTTAGCTCCATCAGAGTTGAAAGAGCTATCTACGCAACTGCAAGAACTCTTAGATAAGGGTTTTATTCGTCCTAGTTCTTCGCCCTGGGGAGCTCCAGTGCTATTTGTGAAGAAGAAAGACGGTACGTTCAGAATGTGCATCGACTACCGCGAACTGAACAAGGTGACTGTGAAGAACCGCTACCCTCTTCCACGCATTGACGATTTGTTCGACCAGCTACAAGGGTCGAGCTACTATTCGAAGATTGATTTGAGATCGGGATATCACCAGCTGAGAGTCCGAGAAGAGGACGTCTCCAAAACGGCCTTCAGAACTCGATATGGCCACTATGAGTTTTTGGTCATGCCTTTTGGGATGACAAACGCACCGGCGGTCTTCATGGATTTGATGAATCGAGTGTGCAAGCCTTACTTAGACAAATTCGTTATTATCTTCATTGATGACATCCTGATCTATTCGAAGAGTCAGGAGGAACATGAGCAACATTTACGACTTATTTTGGAACTCCTTCGAAAGGAACAGCTGTACGCCAAATTTTCAAAATGTGACTTCTGGCTTCGTGAAGTCCATTTCTTAGGCCATGTAGTGAACAAGGATGGGATTCACGTTGATCCATCCAAGGTAGAGTCAATCAAGAGCTGGCCTGCACCTCGTACACCAACGGAAATTCGCCAATTCTTGGGATTGGCAGGTTACTACAGGAGATTTATCAAGGATTTTTCTAAGATTGCTCAGCCTCTTACTTCACTAACGCAGAAGGGCGTTGTTTATCGTTGGGGAAACGCACAGGAGTTAGCGTTTCAGCACTTAAAGGATAGACTCTGTAGTGCACCTATCCTTTCATTGCCAGAGGGCACAGACGACTTCGTGGTCTACTGCGACGCATCTATTCAGGGTCTTGGTTGTGTTTTAATGCAGCGGGACAAAGTTATAGCCTACGCCTCACGTCAACTCAAGGTTCATGAGAAGAACTACACTACACACGATCTAGAGCTGGGAGCGGTTGTTTTTGCACTTAAGATATGGCGACACTACTTGTATGGCACCAAGTGTGCTATCTACACTGATCACAGAAGTCTTGAGCACATCTTTAAACAGAAAGAACTTAATATGAGACAACGATGATGGGTCGAACTGCTGAACGATTACGAATGCTCGATCAGGTACCACCCGGGCAAAGCCAATGTTGTGGCTGACGCCCTCAGTCAAAAGGACACTGCGCCTAAGCACGTACGAGCTTTACAACTTACAATACAGTCTAGCCTTCCTTCTCAAATACGAAATGCTCAGGTAGAAGCATTGAAACCAGAAAACGTCAGGGCTGAAGCCCTACGCGGCTCGAGGCAACGCTTAGAACAGAAGGAAGACGGTGCCTACTACGTCACGGGACGCATTTGGGTCCCACTTTATGGCAACCTACGAGAACTTGTGATGGATGAGGCACACAAGTCTCGCTACTCAGTGCACCCCGGTTCGGATAAAATGTACCACGACATCAAAACCACATACTGGTGGCCTAGCATGAAGGCCCACATAGCAACATACGTTAGCAAGTGCTTGACTTGTGCGAGAGTCAAAGCGGAATATCAGAAACCTTCAGGCCCACTTCAACAACCAGAGATACCACAATGGAAATGGGAGCAAATTTCCATGGATTTTGTTACTGGCCTGCCTAGATCACAACGTGGTAACGATACTATTTGGGTAATCGTGGATCGACTCACGAAGTCTGCTCACTTTTTGGCCATCAAAGAAACAGATAAGTTCTCCACCTTAGCAGAAGTATATCTCAAGGAAGTTGTCTCGAGGCACGGGGTGCCCACCTCTATTATCTCGGATCGAGATGCACGTTTTACATCAGAATTGTGGCAGGCAATGCACAAGTCCTTTGGCTCAAGGTTAGACATGAGCACAGCTTATCACCCGCAAACGGATGGACAGTCGGAACGTACCATCCAGACTCTCGAAGACATGCTTAGGGCATGCGTGATTGACTTTGGCAACGGCTGGGAAAAGCATCTGCCACTTGTGGAATTTTCGTACAACAATAGCTACCACACCAGCATTAAAGCTGCTCCGTTTGAGGCATTGTACGGGCGTAAATGCCGGTCACCTCTTTGTTGGGCAGAGGTGGGGGATAGTCAGATTACTGGTCCAGAACATGTGGTAGACACAACAGAGAAAATTGCCCAGATACGGCAACGAATGGCGGCAGCTCGTGACCGTCAGAAGGTATACGCCGATAAAGACAGGAAACTACTCGAATTCCAAGTTGGGGATCGAGCGCTACTCAAAGTTTCACCCTGGAAGGGTGTGGTTCGTTTGGCAAACGCGGCAAACTTAACCCACGATACGTTGGACCCTTCGAAGTCATTGAGAAAATAGGCAAGGTGGCCTACAGACTGAATTTACCAGCAGAACTCAGTGCAGTTCACAATGTTTTCCATGTGTCAAACCTGAAGAAGTGTTTATCAGATGAGCCCCACGTAGTTCCTTTGAAGGAGCTTACGATCGACGAGCAGTTACGATTCGTCGAGGAACCTGTGGAGATCACGGACCGGGATGTGAAGGTCCTCAAACATACCAGAATACCTCTCGTTCGAGTTCGTTGGAACTCACGTCGCGGCCCAGAGTTCACCTGGGAGCGCGAAGATCAGATGAAACAAAAGTATCCCCAACTGTTCGCAACCGGTACAACCACTGCTGAGGCTGAAGCTACGGAATTTCGGGACGAAATTCCAGATCAACGGGGGGAGGATGTGACACCCCAGGAAGACCAGGAAAACCATGCAACTTAACTAGCTTCCTCAGTGAGTACGTGCTAAATTTCGGGACGAAATTTCTTTCAACTTGGGGATAATGTGACAACTCGTATTTCCGAACCTATTTTTGTGCTTTGATGTAAAGTATGTGAACGCAATGTGATTTTATGAAAGTGATTGATTAAGTGAATGCTATGATTTTATGTGTTTATATGAAGGTATGCATGATGTAGTTGCACAACACTCACCCGATCACACAAGCCCATTCGGGCCATCACTTGTATTCGGACCATGGGCAGCCCATTGAGGGTTCGGCCCACTATTCTCTTGGTCGCATAACATTAGGGGTTAGGGTATACTCCTCACTTGTTTGCAAAACATTCAAAACACAAACCCTAGCTCTCTCCTCTCTCTTCCTCTCACGAATCAAAGGCGGCCAAGCAATCCCTCCATCGAAGATTCTTTCTTGCTCGGATCACCCTCACTCATCTCAATTGGTTAGTGTTCTATGATGAATGATAATATTCTTGTTAATCGGATGAGTATGTATGATGTTATGTTATATGATTGATATTTAAGCATGAATGTAATCGGCTTTATACATGTTAGATCCGAAAGGTTTGACATTGGTGTTAGGATGATTGGATTTGATGATTATGAACTGGAATCGAATGCTTGTTAGATTTATTATTATGTTGTATGTATCGGATTTATTAATCACATGATGATGTTCTACCCAATCGGCTAAGTATGGAGATGTTAAATCGACTAGCATGTCATGTTTTTAGATTGTTTACATCTTGATTAGGGTAGAAAGTATGTAATCGGCTGTGATGTATTACGAATTGAATGGATTATGTTGTTGTTCATATGTTGTTTATGTGTTCATTAGGGTTATGCGAATCAAATGATTAAAAACTATTGTTTGATCTAATGTTAATCATGTAGGAAACTATTAAGTTGTTAATTGATTAAATAAATGGAAACTTTGTCAATTGATTTACAAGATAAGTGGATGTAACTGATTTCCATAAATTCTGGAATTTAAAACCAATCGTACAAGAGGTCTGGTCGCACAACACTCCTGGTCGCACAAGGAGCCCATTCGCACAAGCTGATCAGGTCGCACAAGAGGACCTGATCGCACAAGCAGTCCTCAGTCGCACAAGAGTTACTGGACCGTACATGTTGAATCATAGTTTAACTGTTGGGCCTCAAAGCCCAAATCCAGTCGCACAATTCCCTCAGACCGCACAAGACTTGTATTGTTTAGTTGGGCCGATACATGTTAGGACTGATATGCTGTTTGTTGGGCCGTAGGTATTGTTACCTGTTAGTTTCACTCGCACAAGATAGTTGTTGTTTGTTGTTAATGGACCGTAGGTTTATATGTGTTGGGCCTACTTGTTGGGCTGGACTAGCTTTAATCGTACAAGCTCACTCGGATCGCACAAGATTATGTGTTGTTGTTATGTATATGTTGGGTTCTTGTTATTGGGCCGGGTACTAGTGGGCTTCAACATATGACTCGCACAAGGCCATTAGACTTGTGCGAGCCCTATCTCTTAGTCGCACTAGTGGAATATGTTTAACTGTTGAACATGATGTTACTTGGTTGCCATGCTTCGTATGTGTTTCTTATATATGCAATCTATGTGATACTTGTGTGCGTTACTTGACACCAAAAACCTGACTTGTATAATAACCATGTTAGGACGTGGTTGACCACTAGCTGCTAGTCTTGACCTTTCTGTGTAATCTGCCAAGCAAACCAAGGTGAGTTCACACTCTTACCAAGGCATGGGATTCCTGGGGTTGGGAATGGGTTGAATGATTCTTATACTTACATGATTAATGGAATTATTCCTCGGGAGGGGAAGGTTATTGGTAGATACTACTAGACTAGTGATACATATACTCTCTCTTCGCAAACACGCCGGGATTGGCCGCGATACTAGGACAACCTTCGCAAACATGCCTAGAAGGGCCGCGAACTATACTTTAATCTTCGCAAACATGCCGGGTGGCCGCGATACAAATATACCTAGTCTAGAAAACATGGGAAACCCCCACTAAACTTCGCAAACATGCCTGGAGGGCCGCGATACCATTATATACATTACATGGTTACTAAACGAGCTTACGAATTACAATACGAACACTATAACTGAATAACCAACTGTGAACTCGCTCAACTAGTTGTTGACTCTCTGTTACATGCCTTGCAGGACCTTAGGTACATTTGGAGCTTGCACGGGAGATGCGGTCGTTGTGGGCACGGATTGTGGAACTTATGATAACACATTTAAACATTTGAACTTACTACTCACATTGGGTTTACATTTTATGCTTCCGCTATACACTTAACATGTTTTTGTTGGACACCTTTCATATCTTTTGGTTTAAATTACTATATCACTTATTATGTTTGATATGATTGGTGGCTTGATCCTGGTCAGTCACGCCTCCAAGCGGTGATACCCCGCGTGTGGATTTTGGGGTGTGACATCATTACCTTTTCTTGACAGGGAGTTGTAGGCTACCACTGTCTTTAGTCTTAGAGGACGTTAATTATAGCCCGTAGGCATTTCCCTTCTAAGGGATGTTTATGGTATGATCATCTTTTCAGATGCTATTAGTCGAGATCATATGGATCCTACCGACTATTATGTTTGGACCTATTCCAACATCTTTAGACAGGGGTCAAAGATCACCACTGTCGTTGTCTTATTGGACAACAAGTTTAGCCCGTAGGCACTTCATCACTAACGGATGTTTATAATATGATCATCTTATAGGATGATATAAGCCATGATTTCTAAATCACTAGGCTAGATAAGAAAATTGGAAGAATCCAATATAAGAATGACTGTTGTGATTTTATCGAATCACATCTGTCAAGAGTGCTAACACGTTCTTAGGTGTTAACAAGGATTTGAATCTTTTAAATAGGTTTTACCATCTTGGCCATGTCTGTAACGACATTTAGTCTAGGTTTTTACCTTTAAGATTCTTTTTAATATATAATGCAGAGCAATCCTAATTTGAGATGTTAATATGGATCTGAATCTAATTATGGAACTACCATCTTGGCCCGGTCTTAAAATGACACGTGGCTAGGTTTTGTCCTTTTTAGATTTTGCCATTTTATTATAATGGTAGATCTTATAAAAAGAATGTTATTTTTCATTTATTTCATATTTCATGTTTAGAATGAAAACTTAAATTTAATCAATCCACTATATGAAAATAAAAGTACAGAGTTGCCCTAAGCGAGACTTGAAAGGAATAATGTTGTCCTTGCAGGGACTGAAAAATAAATATGTCCTTAGAAGGACTATTAAGGAAACGATCTTCAGCAAAAAGGAGTATCTTCTTCATTTTATTTCTGAATGCTTTCTCCTTGGATGCTCGTTTCATTCTAGCCGCGGTACGAAGCTCAGCATTTCAAGGCTCCAGGTGTGGAGAACTCCTATTACGGCTTCTTCGTTTGGCGACGTATCCAATAAAAATATTGGAAGCAAAAATTTCCAGATTAGGATTGAGAATATTCCTATGTTAAGTCTAGACTCAGAAGGTCAAGGAATGTGCTAATGTGTCATCGAGTTCAAACACAAAAAGGCTAGTGTTTAATTCACTCTATGTTGGCTCTGATACCAACCTGTCACACCATGATATTTCCACGTTTGACCGGTGGGCTCGGTGGGGAGTATCGTGACGTAGTTGATATCATCATAGTCAAACAACACAATTTAAATGCACAACGGAAGTCTTGAAATATAAATATTATTACAAGCACAAATGTCTGATAATATAAAAGTATTCTGTACAGACTAGCTTGTAATAATCTACAGGCAGATCAAAAAACAAAAGAAGTTATCAGACTAATGGCTTATGTGAAGGAGTTGCAAAGTCCTCATCTAACAAATCCTGAGCAGCTTCCAGCCTATTACGTACTTGTACCTATCACTTAGACTTTGGAAAATACTTCAATTTTCACTGGTAAATACACTCAACTGACTCATTTGAAAATAGTTTAGGAAAATTGGTTTAGGTGCACAAGACACGAAAATAAGTTGACACTTTGATTAAAATGCTCAAGGCAAAATTAATCTTTTATACTTGGGACAAACTATATCTCATGTTATCAGTTTTACATAACTTGCTCTACATACGGGGCCCGGTTCTATGCCGGTTCAAGATTAACCGACACACCACTATTCCATTATTGGGAATCCCATATTGGGTATAAATAATTTATTAACAAGCATATGGCATCTGTCAGGTGTATGCCTACACCCCGTGCTTAGGTCGTGGCCATTGCAATTAATGAGTCAAGGATATCCAGGACACGGTCGCATTAACCCCCAATGTTTCAGTCAAGCAATACGAATTAAAACAGGTTATTTGGATTTCCCGACTCATTGGTCTTTGAATCCCATACCTAACCATGCGGTATTTATATTACCGTATCCCAAGCCCGTAATAGGGAAAATAAGTTAAGAGTATTTACCTGAGCTAGCTCCAGTCTTAAATAGCAAGAATTATAATAACTCAGCCGTATTCACTTAAGTAAGCGTAGGTACAATTTACCGGAAGGCTCTAGTCTGGAATGATGGTATAAATAACCAATTAGAATACTAACGGGTCTTTAATTAAGCCTAAACTTAGACCGATTAGTTTTAAATAAAGATACGGTACGACACGCTAGATTAAGCGGAGGCCGGATTAGAATGTGATTTAGACCCAACAAGTATGAAGACTTATATAAAATAGGTAAACTAAATACATTCTGGATTTTGAAATGAAAATGATAAGGTTTGACCCGTTTCGGCTAACTTATGCAAACAAGTTACATAAACCAAACCGAACGCGTAAGAAGCGTAACGGGTAACCATATGGGTCCTATACAGGTTTCCTAAGTTAATATGCCTTTAATATGTTGTGATATCAGTAGGATATCCTCCATTATGCCCAAAACGGGTTTAATCGCAAAATAAGCCCCGTAGGGGTATTTTGGTCATTTTAAAGATTATAAAAGAGGTTAATTAAAATTATGAGATTCGGGTCCGAATGCATCAGTAAAATAACTTATTTTATTAGGTCATATCAGTTGGTAATAGGTCTTATATGACAAAATGGTTTTTAAACCCAAACTATGCGTTTAATACGCTTTAAAAGCCATTTTAAGCGATTTCCGGGTTATACAGGAAATATGAGTTTTCTGATCAGGTTATAAAGTTCAAAATACTTTATTTATTATATAAAATCAGTAGCAGTTGGATTGGTGTCAAAAATTGGGTTTAGATAGGCTTTATGCTAATTGCGCCGTTTAATTACTAAAAGGCGTTATAATTACGCTAATGAGCATAACTCCTAATCTAGACCTCCAACTGATGTGAAATTTTAGGGACATGTTTATAAATCAGTAGCAAAGATTATTGTCCTTTCACATTTCCAAAATTCTCGTTTTATGGTCAAAAGGGCATTATGGTCAACTTTAAGCATTTAACGGAAACGTGTAAAAGAATCGGGTAAACAATGAACCAACCACAGAGGGTTATGCTAACATGTAGCCTGGTCCTAAGGAAGCTCTAAGGCATTTCCAAATCATACTAAATCGGGTCAGAACTGAAGTCAAAGCAAAAGTCAAAGTTTTGCGACTTTCGGTTCCGAACCGGGTCTAAACAGAAAATTGTCGGATTAAACAAGCTTAGACTAGTTCTTATACTTATTACAAGTTATATGAGTGATAAAATAGGTTACATGCCTTCTATATTGCTAATTACATGTTAATTTGCAAATTAAGCTTCTGTTGACTTTTTCTAAACAACTTTGACCCGACATTTGATCTAGTTAGAGTGGGAATCTGAAGGTGCCCTTTTAAGGGTTTATTGCCCACATAATTTCCAACTTATAACTACCTTCAATTCGACTAATCACTGGACCATTAATGATTAATCGCTAAGTCAACCGTTAATTATGATGGTTTGACTTTTAAGCTAAAACTAAGTAAAAACTCAACTAGGAAAGGTTAAGCATACTTACAAAAGCCTAATGCACGATTAGGGATGACTAGAGACTGATCATAAGCTCCAGAGAGTCCCACAAATGCAGGTGGAATGAGTGATCAAAAAGTTGCAACATCAAGCGCCTTTTATAGTGAATTTGATCCATTTAGATCATGACAAATCATGCTATACATGATCCTTGATGATTAACAAGTGTCCCTAAGGCCTAAGAAATAGTTTAGGCGGCTCTTGGAAGGGTTAAAGGGCAATACAAGTCGCTTACATGGGCTGAACATGCATTTAAATGAGTTTCTGCATCTGGGCACTGCTTACGGACCGTAAGGGTCCAGCCTTACGGTCCGTAAGGACCTGGTCAGCAAAACAGAACTTTCAAAAATGACAGTTTGGCCCCTGAACTTCCAAATCTTGATTTTAACGTGCTTTCTTGCCTTGTAACCCCCAAACTTGACTTTTAAGGACTCCAAGTCATAAACTAACTTTGTTAAGTCCCCGGTTAATCATACGATCACCGAAAAGTCTTAAATTTCGACGTTGACACTTTTAACCCCTCATATACGAATTCTATCATAACTTTCTCATACGATAACGAAACTTGATGAAATTTTTATCATACATTCTAATGAGCCTAATTAATTTTTACAAAGCTTCGAGTTTGCTAAAAGGTCACTCAGAGGTATACTTTAAACATGTCTACATATTTAACCCCTTTAGCTTGTAATCTCTCACTTTCTTTCACAATTAGCTTCGTATGATCCATGATTTATTCGTTTAAGGGTATAAACATCATGTAGGGTTATTGTAAAGTATATTTATCCATTGTTGACATTTTGAACTCTTATATTCACAAAGTTTCTTTATTTGTCAACTTTAGTCCCTCTAGAGTATTCTTTCACACGTTCAAGCTTATGACACGTGTCAATACATTATAGGACATGAAATTTTGAGGTGTTACACCTTTCGACTACGGGCATCAGCTATGACGTTAGCTTTACCTGGGTGATAATTGATTGTGCAATCGTAGTCGTTTAAGAGTTCTACCCAACGATGCTGTCGCATATTTAATTCCTTCTGGTCAAAGATATGCTAAAGGCTCTTGTGGTCGGTATAAATAGTGTATTTAGTACCGTACAAGTAATGCCTCCGGATTTTTAACGCAAAGACCATGGCCCCCAACTCTAAGTCATGAGTCATGTAATTCTTCTCATGAACCTTCAACTGTCGAGAAACGTATGCTATCACCGTCTCGCGTTGCATTAGCACACAACCGAGACCCTGAATAGAAGCATCACAGTACACCACGAAATCCTCAGTACCTTCAGGCAAAGACAAGATCGGTGCACTGCAGAGTTTTTGTTTCAAGAGTTGGAAAGCATCCTCCTGCTTTGTTCCCCAAGAATATACGACGCCTTTCTGTGTTAATGCGGTGAGAGGTTGAGCAACTTTTGAGAAGTCTTTAATAAATCTGCGATAGTACCCAGCGAGACCAAGAAATTGTCTCACCTCTGAAGGATTCTTTGGTGCCGCCCAATTTCTGATAGCATCAATCTTAGCAGGATCCACGTGTATCCCCATTTCATTAACAATGTGGCCAAGGAAGTGTACCTCCCGAATCCAGAAGTCACACTTAGAAAATTTCGCGTAGAGTTGCTATTTTCTCAAGAGTTCCAAGATAAGATGCAAGTGTCGCTCGTGGTCCTCCTTGCTCTTAGAATAGATCAAAATGTCATCGATAAACACAATGACAAAATTGTCAAGGTATGGTTTACATACGCGGTTCATGAGATCCATGAATACCGCTGGTGCGTTGGTTAACCCGAATGGCATGACCAGAAACTCGTAATGGCCATACCGTGTTCTGAAGGCTGTTTTGGGAACATCCTCTTCTCGGACTCTCATCTGATGATAGCCCGATCTTAGATCAATCTTTGAGTAGAAGCTCGACCCTTGCAACTGGTCAAACAGGTCGTCGATGCAAGATAAAGGATAACGGTTCTTGACTGTCACCTTGTTGAGTTCACGGTAGTCGATACACATGCGAAAAGATCCGTCCTTCTTCTTTACGAACAAAACTGGGGCTCCCCAAGGCGAAGAACTGGGTCGGATAAAGCCTCTATCCAACAGTTCTTGGAGTTAATTAGACAATTCTTGCAACTCTCCAGGTGTAAGACGATATGGTGCATGGGCAATCGGGGCTGCTCCTAGTGTAAGATCAATTTGGAATTCCACCTGACGGTGTGGAGGTAAACCTAGAAGTTCCTCGGGAAAAACGTCAGGAAACTCACTAACAACAGGTAGATCTTCGATTTTCTTTTCTTCAGACAAGGTGTCAGTAACAAGTGCTAAAATAGCAGGGTAGCCCTTTCGTAAACACTTCTGGGCTTTCATGGTTGAAATGATGCCGATGGTTGCACCACTTCGATAACCCTGGACAGATAACGATTCCCCACTAGGGAAAGGTATACGCACAATTTTCTCCTTGCAAATTATATCAGCTCGGTGTTTTGACAACCAATCCATACCAGCAACTATATCAAAGCTACCAAGAGTGATGGGAGAAGTTCAATGTCGAACACTTGACCCAGAAGATCGAGTTTACACCCTAAAAGTACATGTGAGGCTTCTACCGACTTACCATCAGCCACTTCCACCACGTGTTTGATTTTGAGAGGTGTTGGAGTTAACCCTAACTGACGACTGAACCCCAAAGACATATAACTCCAGTCGGCACCAGAGTCGAATAATACAGTAGCGAAAATACCATTGATAGAGAACGTACCAGTCACGACATTGCCATCGTTCCTTGCATCACCTGCTCCAATCGTAAACGCTCTCCCGCAAGCGCCATTCTCACCGTTATTCCCATTTTTGTTGTTTCCCGCGTTGTTGTTGTTGTTGTTCTGTCGATTGCCCCCATTTTTATTGTTGTCATTCTGATTCAATTATGGGCAATCCTTCTTGAAGTGCCCTTCGTTGCCACATTGGTAACATCCCCTTTGATTATGTGACAACTGGCACCAAACCGGTAATTTCCATACACTTTAATTATTATTTAAGGACTACAACTATGTGCTTAAATGTCAACGTTGTCTAATTACATACTATACAAGTGAATCATGCATTATCGAGAGCGTTGCGTCAGAAACACTAGTAAACTCACCGGTAAGACACAATATGCCAACCACTCTGCAGAAAGCAGTCAGACAATAAAATTGGAGCCTAGATGTAGGCCCAATGACAAGAATACATTAAAACCCAAGAGTACATACAAGGGTTAACATATAGACTTTCCGGAGACTAAAATATGTACTAAAAAGCACCCGAAACGCACTTTAAGTGCAGAATTTTACTAAATTCAGCTATAATCAGCTTTTTAAGCCCAAAATATTATGCAGAATTCATGTTTTATTATCCAGAATACCCTCCTAAGTGTTGGGAATTAAAAGGGTTATAAAAGGACACTTTGCGGAATAATTAAACACTTTAACGGAACGGTATCCAACCGAACAACCGGACATTACCCGGGACACCAAATTTTTGACAAACACATTGTTTATTTATTTCTTGGCTTGTCGTGATCCCCAAACACCCTAACACCCACTAAATATCAAATAAATACCATATGTAAGCTTATACTTGGAAATCTAACTAGTCTTTACCATTTAGTTACAAAAAGTTACAACCAACCCCCCCCCCCCAACCGAATTCGGTCCCAAGAGGACCCACAAGATCATCAACAAATATTTACACCATGCCTCAATCTTGTGCTAGATTTTTTCCCATTAGTTTATTTGATTTTTACTTGTAGAACTTGACAAAATATATGAATGTATCTTATTAAAGCATGGTCTAGATCCTTCATCATACTTCATATCTTCACACCATCACCCCTCACACCTCCTCCCTCCTCTCGGCCACACCCATATCCGCCCCCACCTCCACCATAGCACCACCATCTTCATCAAACTTTGAGTTCCATTCAAGCTTCTAACGTGATTCAAGGAAGTTGCAACTTGTGGAGCTTCAAAGGACTTTGTTTCTTGCTTTTCATCATCATTTTTCATCATCTTCTTCACTAGAATCATCCCTAGCCTTTGTGCTAGTAGTAAGTCCTTGTTACACTCTTGTTCATCTTGATTCATAGTTAAAAGTTGTAGTATGATGGTTATAACACTAAAGAAACAAGAACTAAAAATATGAACATGAAGCTTGAACATAGAAGTTACATGAAGATGAAATGTTACTAGTATGATGTTGTAGTGAATGTGTTGTTAATTTTATGATGATTCTTGATTGTGTGATGTTAATCACCATATGGACCTTGTTAAATAATATTTGGGAATACGATTTAACAAGATTAGAAAGTGGTTATGTGTTACATAAAATAACCACCTTCTAGTTAAATATGAACTTGATAAAAATGATTTTTCATGAAATATAATTAAACTAGTAAGTTGATGATCTTGTAAATCCAAGAGTTACAAAGGATTTTTGTAAGGAAGCCAAGTTAGAGAAGCGGTTTTTGGAAAATCATGACTATTACAAACACTTACGCTATTTTTAGAAATAAGACAAGTATGAGAATATTTTATTTACAAGAAGAGTTCAAAGGGGTTAAATTTTGTAAAAATTGTTTACAAGTTGTAAACACTAAACTTTTGCAAGAAGGTGATTTTTAAAGAGACAATTATACTTTGGAAGGTAACTAAGCCCACTAAGAGCTTTACCAAGTTACTATGCGTTTTCGGGATATAACAAGTTCATGATATAGCGTGATTTACATGATTTTGGCTTGTAGTAAGATTTGAATGAGTTGTTGATGCTTGCTGATGATTTAAAAGAAAATAAACACATGTTTTGAAAACATGGGAAACCTCCATTTTTAGGGGAAACTCTGCCAAAATTTTATAAATTGTGACATTTAGAAAAATATAAGTTTTTGAGAAACTTATTCCCTAAAAATATATCCAAAATATTTACCAAGGTTACCCTAATTTTTGTGTTAAGAAATGATGATGTCTTCAAGATTAAAATTGATATTAACTATGTATATTTTTGAGAAAAATATATATATATTTATTGATCACCAAATTTTGTGCTAAGTGTATGTAGTATGTGTTATACGTGATAGTGTATTAGGACTTGAAAATACACTAAATACTCTTGAGAAGTGAGAACACAAAAATACACATACAACATACAAGATACACAATTCGGGTGCAAAATACAAGAAACTTATATTTATTTTTGAGAAAATAACATAAGTAAGGCACTTAGTTAAAAATATAAATTATTTTTAACACAAGGGAACGTATACAAAAGATAGTGACTGTACTTGTGCGATACAAGTCTAGTGACTAACGATAAGAAAACACGTATAGGTCACGACGTTAATTAAGCAAATCCGGTGAAGTTTACGACGCAAGGAACGCAAAGTTGTGAGTTCATGCTCCCCCTTTTCTTTTAACTGTTTTCAGTTTTATAACTTCAGGGGTGAAATACATGTTACAAATATTACAATATTTACAAATGGTATGATGGATACAAAAACAAGAAGCACTCTTGGTGAGAACGAGTACCAAGTATGATGCGTTTTGAGAATATAAGAATACAAGAAGCACTCTTGGTGAGAATGAGTACCAAGTAGGATGCGTTTTGAGGAATGATACGAGAAATCGTGTCACGAATAGGGTACCATAAGCACCATTAATCAACAATATACCTAGACCGCAGAACAAAAAGGTTAGATCTAACGGGTTTCAGGCAGCCACACTCTTGGTGAGAACGAGTACCAAGTAGTGCTTTTGTGTCTCAGAAAAACTTGATAAATGCCTATGGTTTGGTGACTTCCTATGTCGTGTCACATGTTAATGGCCTTGCAACCCATTAACAACCCTAATACATACGAGAACACCTTATTTATACAAGATTCATACCACAAGAATACTTGAATTATACATGAGTACGTGGGGTACACAAGAATATTTGATTTATACATGAATATTTGATTTACACAAGAATACTTGATTTATACACGAGTACGTGGTGTACACAAGAACACTTGATGTATACATGAATACTGGATTTATACAAGGATACTTGATCTATACAAGATACAAACTATGTTTTCATACAAAGTATACAAACGTGAAATACAAAAACTGCATGAATTCACACCAACATTATGTTGACATTTTTCCAAAACTCACATGTATTTCAGGTAACTAAAGTGGATGTGCGCGCGGTCTTACTCATGCTCTTGGATGTTGTTCATGTTTATCGTTGAATAAAGTTGTAACTTTTAAGACAATATGCCGTCTCGTGTTGTAAACACTTAAACTACGAATTCAGTTATGTAATGTTTTACATTTGAAGTTATTTTATGAGCATGTAGTATGTTTACCAATCGTATGCAATGAAAACCTTTCATGATCACACCTCGTGCTTCCGCCTGAGAAAGGGGTGTGACAGATTGGTATCAGAGCTGCGATTGTAGTGAACCAGGACTCCTTCTCGAGTCTAGTCTACAATCTCTAGGATCCTTTCACGAAAACAATTTTTCAAAAAGTTTTCATTGCATAAAACTTTCCGCGACATCCACTACCTGAAACTGTTTACAAAGAGTCAAGAAAAGACACTACGAGACTTAGGGTGCACTAGAGTAGCACTTGTCATTGATTAAGAATTACGTGCAATTATGTGTGATAATTGATATTTACATATGCTAGAAGTAGAATGTCACAAGTATACGTAACTTTATCTGAAAACAATGGCCTATCTGAAGGAAGAGATACGAGGATGAAATGAACTGTGCGGACTGTGCAAGGAGTTACGTAATTATGGATGCATACATAATTATGGAATTCAGTGCATAGAAATCACAGCAAGTCTTGTCATGTATGGATTCCCTCAGTAAGAAAAGGTCAAACGTGAACACCAGCTTATTAAATACTCTGCTAGAGTAATAATTGTTTGATGTCACTTATGTGGTATATGCCTGTGAATATATATACTACTACTGTCTCGTAAGACGATATCAAACAAATATCTAACCCTGCTGTGTTGTGTTCTGATAGAATATGGCGCCCAGGAAAGCTGTGAATGCTCGCAATGATGATCAACCCCCTCCTCATCTTCTACCGAGGACTGCTGAAGAGCTGAACGCTCTACTGGAAGAAAGGATCTCCGCTGCTATCGCCCAATACGAGGCGAACCGTACTGCAGACAGTGGAGGACCAAGCAATACTAGGCGTAATGGGAATGGAGATTCGTCTGGAGGAAATGCAGCTCCAGGCTGCACTTTCAAGCAGTTTCTCGACTGCAAACCAATGAACTACGACGGCACTGGAGGTGCAGTAGCGTTTGTACGCTGGACGGAGAAAACTGAAGCTACTATCCGCATGAGCAAGTGTACCGCGGATCAGCAAGTCACTTTTTCTACTGGGTTGTTTGTCGATGAAGCTTTGACTTGGTGGAACTTGCAAGTCCAAACCTTGGGTGATGATCCCGCTTATGGCCTAACTTGGGATGAACTGACAGAAAGAATGAGAGAGAAGTATTGCTCTCGTGCTGAACTCCAAAGGTTGGAGACTGAATTCTGGCACTTAACCATGGAAGGTGCTGATATTACTGGTTATACTCGAAGGTTCCATGATCTGTCTAGGGTGATTCCCTACATGGTGACTCCTGAATTTAAGCGCGTTGAATGCTACATTTGGGGATTGGCCTCAGAATTTCGCGGCATGGTAACTTCGGCCAAACCTCAAACAATCATTGAGGCTGTAACTCTGGCTGTCAGCCTTACTGAAGATTGTGTTCGTATGAAGAAGTTATCGTTGAACCCAACAGAAAATACCGAGATGCATGCTGAGTCATCCGGTGACAAGAAGAGGAAGCATTCGAATCTGAATCAAGCAACCCGCAGCAACAACAAAGGTTCATACAACAAGAAGCGTGACACTAACCCATCTAAGGAGGCAAGAACCTTTGCGGTGGCAAATGATACTGCAGCCAGAGGATACCAAGGCACCCTGCCTAAATGCCAAAAATGTAAGTATCATCATGAAGGAGCTTGTCGCATTCCAAGGTGCGACAAATGTGGTAGATTGGATCATCCAACAGAAGACTGTTAGGGTAAAGGAAGGAACGGGAACGGAAACCGCAACGGTGCTAGAACTGGAAACAATGGTGGAAATGGAAATGGTACTGGCAACAAGAATGGTAACGGAAATGGGAAGAACCGAGGATGCTTCAGTTGTGGAAGCAATGATTATTTCATAAAAGACTGCCCAAAGGGAAACGATGCTCAGGCACGAGCATTTGTGATTGGAGCAAAGAACGCACGCGAGGACCGTAATGTGGTCACCGGTACGTTTCTCGTTAACAATCACTTTGCATCTATATTATTTGACACTGGCGCCGATTATAGCTTCATGTCTGTGGAATTTAAACGCATGCTTGGAATAGAATCTAGTAGATTAGAAATTCCTTATTCCATAGAACTAGCCAATGGTAAACTTGTTGAGTCGGGTTAAGTTGTTAGAGGTTGCACATTGGAACTTGGTGAACGAAGATTTAGCATCGACCTTTTACATATTCAATTGGGTAGCCTCGATGTAGTGGTTGGAATGGACTAGTTGTCCAAGAACAAAGCTGAAGTTATTTGTCATGAGAAAATCATTCGCATCCCTTTAGCGAATGATGAAACTCTCATTGTGCATCGAGAAAAACGAGACGCGCCTCTGCGAATCATCAGTTGTATGAAGGCACATAAGTGCTTAAGGAAAGGATGTGTTGCTTTCCTAGCGCATGTTGTAGACAAGAAGGTTGAGGAGCCGAAACTCGAAGACATTCCTGTGGTGAAGGAATTCTCTGATGTTTTTCCCAAAGATTTGCCAGGACTACCTCCGCAACAACAAGTCGAATTCCGTATAGACTTGGTTCCAGGAGCCGCTCCTGTAGTCAAGGCACCCTATCGGCTTGCACCATCCGAAATGCAAGAATTGTCTACACAACTCCAGGAGTTGTTGGATAAAGGATTCATAAGGCCAAGCTTCTCGCCCTGGGGAGCTCCAGTATTGTTCGTGAAGAAAAAGGATGGAACTCTGCGGATGTGTATCGATTACAGAGAACTGAACAAGCTCACAATCAAGAATCGGTATCCATTACCGAGGATTGATGACTTATTTGATCAGTTGCAAGGATCAAGCTACTATTCCAAGATCGACCTTCGATCTGGATACCATCATATAAGGATACAAGAGGAGAGCATACCCAAGATTGCTTTCAGAACACGTTATGGGCACTATGAGTTTCTTGTGATGCCATTTGGGCTGACGAATGCACCAGCGGTCTTTATGGATCTGATGAACCGCGTTTGCAAACCATATCTCGATAAATTCATGATTGTATTTATCGATGATATCCTAATTTACTCGTGAACGAAAGACGAGCATGAGCAACATCTCAGAACCATTTTGGAACTACTGAAGAAAGAGAAACTTTATGCAAAATTCTCGAAATGCGAATTCTGGATTCGCGAAGTACAATTTCTTGGTCACATTGTGAACGAGAAGGGCATTCATGTAGACCCGTCCAAGATAGAAGCAATAAAGAATTGGGAAGCCCCCAAAACCCCAACTGAAGTCCGACAATTTCTGGGCTTAGCGGGCTATTATCGACGGTTTATTGAGAATTTCTCAAAGATAGCTCAACCGCTAACGACCCTTACACAGAAAGACAAGAAATAGGACTGGGGTTATAAACAAGAAGAAGCCTTCCAGCTACTTAAAAACAAGCTATGCGATGCACCGATACTATCATTACCCGAAGGCACTGAAGACTTCGTGGTATACTGCGACGCTTCACGACAAGGTTTGGGTTGCGTGCTCATGCAACGCCAAAAAGTCATCACTTACGCTTCAAGACAATTGAAGGTACATGAAAGAAACTATACCACTCACGACCTGGAGCTGGGAGCAGTGGCATTCACCTTGAAGATCTGGCGACACTATCTATATGGTACTCGATGTACAATCTTCACAGATTACAAAAGTTTACAACACATATTCGATCAGAAGGAATTAAACATGCGTCAGCGACGGTGGGTCGAGCTGCTAAACGATTATGACTATGAGATTAAGTACTATCCTGGAAAAGCAAACGTTGTAGCAGACGCGCTAAGTCGAAAAGAAAGGGTTAAGACCCTAAGGGTTCGAGCATTGAAACTGACTATCCAAACGAACCTCTCTGCACGTATTCGTGATGCACAACAAGAAGTCCTTAAGATGGAAAACCGTAAAGATTAATACCTCCGGGGTATGTTGAAATACATGGTGCCAAATGAAGAGGGAGCCTTATACTTTAAAAAGCGTATTTGGGTTCCGCTCTATGGTGGCATACGAGAAGTCATCCTGGATGAAGCACATAAGTCAAAATACTCGATCCATCCAGGATCGGACAAAATGTATCAAGACTTAAAAGAATACTATTGGTGGCCGAGACTCAAGAGCGATGTTGCTGTTTATGTTGGAAAATGCCTAACATGTGCTAAGGTTAACGCTGAATATCAGAAACCGTCCGGCCTACTACAACAACCAAAGATACCCATGTGGAAGTGGGAGCAAATCTCAATGAACTTCATGAAGAAATTACCCGGGACCCCGAAAGGTCACGATATGATATGGGTGATAGTTGATCGATTGATGAAATCTGCGCATTTCCTACCGATCCGAGAAAAAGACAGCACTGGAAAGCTTACTGAGATATACTTAAAAGAAATCGTGGCACATCATGGAGTGCCAATCTCAATTATTTCAGACAGAGACGGACACTTTGTCTCAAGAATCTGGCAATCCTTTCAGGAAGCCTTTGGATCTCAGCTAGATCTAAGCACGGCATTCCATCCACAAACAGACGGCCAGAGCGAACGGACTATACAAACGTTAGAAGATATGCTTCGCGCATGTGTCATGGACCTATGCGGCAGCTGGGATACTCATCTACCTTTATTTGAGTTTTCCTACAATAACAGTTATCATACCAGTATAAAAGCCGCACCGTTCGAAGCTCTGTATGGCCGCAAGTGCCGATCGCCCCTATGTTGGGCAGACGCTGGAGATAAACGTATGGTCGGTCCTGAACTTGTACAAGAGACAACCGACAAGATTATGCAAATCCGAGAGCGCATTAAGGCGGCTCGAGATCGACAAAAGAGCTACGCCGATCGAAGACGAAAACCATTACAGTTCGAGGTGGGAGACAAAGTTTTGTTGAAGGTCTCACCTTAGAAGGGCGTAGTAAGATTTGGGAAACGTGGATAGCTGAATCCCCGATACATCGGACCATTCAAGATTTTGGAAAGAATTGGTACCGTGGCATACAAGTTGGAATTACCGGAAGAACTGAATGGAGTACATGATACGTTCCATGTATCCAACCTCAAGAAGAGTCCAACACAAAAAAACGTAATCATCCCTGCGGATAAAGTACATATTGATGAAGCCCTCCAATTTACAGAACAACCTGTTGAGGTTACCGACTGGAAAGCCAACAAGACCAGGAGGAGCAGTGTGAAACTTGTCAAAGTACATTGGAACTCTAAGCACGGACCTGAGTACACGTGGGAACGTGAAGACCAGTTCAAAGAAAATATTTTATATTACTAGACTAATAAGATATTGGAAAATCAATGCATCCACCACTGGATAATGTGTCTCCTCATCATCAATCATGGGTCTTTGCAAATATTTTATGCCAACAATTTTGTCTTATATCGCTTAATTTGATTTCAATTCATGATTCACATAAAAAACTCATTTGTATCCAATAGGTTTTACAACTTCAGTTGTACGGACTGTTGGTCCGAAAACTTTCCATTTTTAATAGAGAATTCAACTCTGCCTTATTTGCGTCTTTCCATTTTGGCCAATCATTTCTCATAGGCAGATCTTAAATTTTGATCCTAATCATTTCAAGTGCTATATTATATACATAAGTATGACGACGTCGATTTTATTTCGATTCCATATATTTCGAGATCTCTTTATTTTCAGGTACCTGAGGTTCTTCTAGAACCATCATGTCTAATGTCACTTCAGGAGACCCTATTAATATAACCCAGAAATGACCATCTTAATTACTTGCTTCAACTTTCGAGAAATTTTATTACTGGAATCGATTAGTCTACCGCGCATTAGACGTGCAATAGACCAATCATAAATATGTGGTTTTCCTTCTAGGACACTCATCTTAATTGGAGCATTAGCAGTTGGCATATGTGATATAAATCACCTCTTTAAGGTCAGTGAATGTGTCTAGTAATAGATTCGCTAATCTTTGTAAATGAGTTATTATCTAAACTTCTGGTTCACACTTTTAGTTTTTGAGGATCAACGATAATTCATACCAACTCATTTCTTTTCCAACTGCTTTTTATCACCCCCTAATGTTGGGAATGTTAATCCATTGATATGGATATCAAATAATTGAGCCGTAATTAAATATCTTGTTAATGGCTCTATTCATTATCATTTATTCCCAACAACTTTTTAAGGTCCCATCTTTGTGCATCGTGGTGGATCAATTTCAATATATGTAGCACAACCAAAATCTTTGATGGGACATCTTTGGTTACTGACCAAAAACCAATGAAACGGGGAGAAAGTATTATGACTTGTTGGCTTGATGTGAATTAATGTTGCATGTAAAATAACATAACATATGAACTTCTACTCTCATGATCATAGGTTTTGCAACCAATCATAGACGTTTAACAATCGTCTCAACAAAATATGTATTCCATTGATGATCAATAACTTGGGAATCCAATTCACTATTACAACCGAAATAAATATGTCAATCTAGAATAATATGCTTGTGATCACATTAGCTAAGCCATAATCACACAAACTTTAGGTTTGGATTTGATAAGCATTTAGACGATGCATCGATTTAAAACACTAAATGGTATCATGTTGGGATATGCATATCCTTTAATCACTTCCAGAATAGAATATATAGGGATTCTTACCCTACTTTGGTTGATGAATCATTAATTTCCCTTGAGAGCAAAGATGACAAGTTTAATTGTCAGCAAGAATCTTTTGATTCTTCGTTAAGTTTCACAACATCATCGACTCGGTGTGGTCTAACCGGTCATGCCAACTAATTAAATAATCATGATGTATAAACTTCTGGTTTATGATCAATATGTATCACTTGCACTCATGATAATTCAAGACATAACATATGAGAAAAGACCGTATCATCATTCCAAACTATATATTCTCATAAAACATTCCATTAGCTTGACACTTTTGGTGATCGTTCTCATTATGGCCATCACTACAATTTAATAGTCAATCTAACTTTTAACTTGACCATTATATAATTCTCATGGTCGATCTCATCAATACAATTTTCTCAATTATGTCCATGATCACTAATCTTTACAATGATCAATAACTTTTTTTATTCTTTACTCACATTCACTTCTGGTAATGGAGTAGAACCAAAACAAGTTTCATAGCTTTTCGTTCTTTACTCAGTCACATGACTATATATCATTTTAAACTTTTCATGACTCTCATAATGATATGCTACTTCAGGAGCATATATCTCAGGTGTGACAATGAAAATTATTGTATCCAAATTTTCCTTGTATATAATCTTTTTTTCACATAACATCAATAAGAAGTGACTAAACGTTCGAATCATATAAGATTTATCAATCATACATCTTATGACCCTTTATAACTAGATAATGAGATTCAGAGGATAGAGGATATGCCACTCAGGTGTCATATCTAAACATATTATACTTTTCATGTGAGTGCTAATAAAAGAATTAACTTTGGCCTTAAAATTTTTTTTATCCAATAAGATCGATATAAATACTTAAAAAGAATATAACTGCAATAGTGATAATCTTTCGATAAAAACCATTATGCATCATTCTCTCTTTTATCAATAGCAAGTACGTAACTTTCAAAATATTGTTTATTCCATAAGGAACAAAACTAAAATATTGTTTGTTCCATAACGAACACAATTATATGACGAAAGAACCATGAAATCATTCATCTTGAATCATATATTATAGTTATAGAAGCAAACAAATATTTATAAAGATAAGAAAATCAGCATATAATTTGTAAAGATATGAAAATCAGCATATAATTTGTAAAGATATGAAAATCAACATATGATTTTTAACTACTAATTTATAGCAATAATTTCTCATCAATAGAAGTTATATAACAACTAGTCATGTAATTTCCCATAAGACACCATATATCTTGTCACCGGAACGTTTCATGTATTCATATATAATACAATCCATGTATATTTTAATGAAGTTCAAATATCAACACATATATGATACATACAAAAAAAAGGTAATAAAACCAATTAAATTAAAGATTATACATGTGATTATCGATATTCAGTTTTGTTTTAATTTTCTCAACAAATATGTCACTCTATGAAAATCAATCATAAAACTTATCACTACAATTTACAATGGTAGCAACAAGGTCAAGTAAAACAATATTGTACCATGATATATGAAAATTATTTGTCCATGATTCTTATTAATCTTATTGGATATATTTTAGACACATATGTCAATCTTACTTAGTGAATATATTTTAGACATATATAGAGTGTCTAACAAAATATATATAATTACTACAAAATAGAGATTCAACCAAATCATGAAAAAGCAATAAATATTAAACCATAAGGTGCAGTTTTGAAAATCCTTTATACTCAAGCCAGGAGTTTATGCTATATAGAGACTCATGGTTTTGGAACAATACCTTATGATGTACATATTTAATCGAACATACATATTTTGTCACTTTAATAAATGATATGGGCTTAAAGGATTACAAATTAAATCCTTCAAAATCGTCAACAAGTCATATGCTCGTTAAAATTAATGCTCACAAGTCGAATAACCTCCAACTTTAACTCATAGTTCCAATATATAAAAGAGACCTGGCAATGTTGTCACACAATATTTCTAACTAGAATACTTAAAATATAATTTTCTTTTGAAGTAATATTACAAAAAAAAAAAAAAAAACTAAGCTCTAATTTATTTATTTATTTACGTTTTTCACTCCTTTGGATATTGCATCAAAATTAAACGGTGGTAAATGGATATCAACGAGAAATTTTACGATAGTCATTGCGTTTGTGGTTTAGGATTGTTTTGATTTGTTTTTGTAGATTTTTCCATCGACATATTTTATTCCACTTAATTATACAAAATCTTACCTTTTAAATATTCAATTTCGATCAAAAAGACTTGTTTTATGATATACGAAAGCTTTCTTTCAATATCATTAATATCCAATTATAAAGATTAACTAATCATCCAAAATGAATATCAAGAAGTAACACAAGATTAACCAATAAAATAAAACTTACTTGTAAGATATTCTGAATGAATATACTTCGAAGAAACGACAAAAAATCACTCGTGGGAGCTTCAGTGGCTACAACTTCATGGATATGGATTGGTAGAACGATAAAATCATGGAAGGTGATTAGGGTTTAGGCGAGAGCACTTTCGTGCTGATAACGTATTGTAAAACAAAAGCCTAATAGCTAAACAATATGAGAAAGAGAATGGTGTGTTCATACAATAAATGTAGTATATATATAGGGTAAAGAAACTTGATGAATAAGCTTATTCTATTTTAGGCGTTGATAACCAGAATATCAATATATTTCTAACAATTTCATTGTAAATAATTTTTTTTATTTTTGAGTAAAATGTCTAAATGGTCCCTGATTTTAGGTTATTTTTATCACTTCAGTCTAAAAATAAAATATTTTGTATATGCTTCCTTGAGGTTTCATTTTTATTGTCTTTTTCATCCAATTGATAAACTAATTTAGAATTTTATGTTAACTTTCCCCATTTTTTATCGTTTTCCTCATTTAATTAAAATATATTATGGCATAAATTGACGATTAAACCCTTCATTTAAATGAGGAAACCGATAAAAAAGAGAGAAGTTTAGAAAATTCTAACCTAGTTTGCCAACTAGATGAAAATGGAAACAAAAATGAAACCCTCAGAGATCCAGATACAAAAAGTTTAATTTTTGGATTGAGCTGACAAAAGTAACCTAAACTAGCGAACCACTTTGGCATTTTACTCTTTATTTTTTATTTTTGTGACACATGCTTGTTTCATGCTCTATCAGATATTCAGATGTAAGAATTTCTACTACTTTATACTTATAATCCAATTCATCTGAGATGACCTTTAACTTTTGCATCTGTTCACCATGGAAATCTTATACCCAAAAACCATTATATTAATGAAAATTGAAATATTGAAACGCGTTTCTGAAGTACTTGAGCTACCCCATATATAGTACATACAGTTAAACAAATGGTTTTTGCTTCTTTATATGGTCCTTATAATTCATCTCAGTATTAACCATATGAAAGGGAAGGCATGAAATAAATTGTATTTGTTTTTTATCACATCTAGAAACGAAGAAAGTCGTATATATGTCAATACGAATGTCGGTGTTGCAACTAATTAAAACAATAATATATTTCAAATGTATTATTTCAACTAGATAGTGATACTTGTAAAATATGTTGTGGTCCTTTACATTTTAATCATACGTAAACATGTTCTTGTTAATTTGTTAAGCATATGCTCCTCTAAGATCATATGTTACCAACAACATTGTTATGTGTTGTATATCTTGAGCTTCAGATTTTCTTCAAAAGTTATCCAAAGATACTTACTTTAAATCTATTTGAATGTTCGGTCTTCCTTTCGGCTAGGTTATCCACATACGCTTCTATATTCTCTCTAATATGGCGTTTGAAAATGTTATCTAACGAGCGTTGGTATATTTCTTCGTCATTTTTAAGGCCAAAAGGCATTTCTACAAACTTGTTAACGCAAGCCGCCTCACTCTTACACAATGTCAAGTTTCTCTTCTTTTGTACCAACAAACTTTTCCTTGGTTCAATATTGAGACTAAGTCCACTACTGAACATATGGCACCAGTCATGTATAGGGTCTCATGTATGTAGGTGTTTACGCACATATAATAGATATATCATTATCATGGCCAAAGCATATAAACTCCTTTTATACATGTCTCTAAGACTACCCTTTATCATAACAAACCCCTCTTGATGATTTGGGTTAATCACCATGACCTACCATTTGAATGAACATTCCGGTCCCCATTCTTAACACACGCCATGATACTTTTGCAACCGTTCGATGTGAGCCGCTTAAAGACATCTTCCCGAGACTTTTTCTAATTGAAAGGAATAGAAAATGTAAGTTAAGAGACCGTATCCTTAACGGGTCAGGTCCGGTTTTATTCAGTTGGGATTGGGAAAAGCGTCCTTGTCTGAGCTCGAGATGGAGGACCTACGTCAGCTTATTAGCCTGCTGGGTTCGTTCAAACTTTCCGATAATAAGGATAAGTGGAGCTGGCTAGGGGACGGTTCGGGGGATTTTTCTGTCGGAGCTGTTAAAAGCTCCATTATTAAAGGCCGAGACGCTCTCGCTAGTTGGAACTTTAGCTGGTGTAAATGGCTTCCGTCCAAATGTAACATCTTTGTGTGGCGTGCGGGGTTAAACAGACTTCCGACTCTTGAGGCTCTTTGTATTAGAAACGTGAACTTAGACAATTTGTTGTGTGGCTTCTGCAACGAAGGTGAGGACTCAATGAACCACTTATTCATTGAATGTGTTGTCGCGACTCTAGTTTGGAACGAGATCAGCAATTGGTGCCGTATCCCTCAGATTTACTTTCTCTTTTCAAGACCTTATGGAAGTTCACTCGCACAGTGGGTTGAAAGAGCCGGAAAAGTCGATCTTGGAGTGTCACACCCCGATATTTCCACATATCACCGGTGGGCCCGGTGGGGTATCGTGACGTAGTTGTTATCATCATGGTCAAACATACACAGAATAGCACAGCGGAAGTCTTGGAATATAAAATATTATTACAAACTCAAATGTCTGAAAATATCAAAGTATTTATTATAGACGAGTCTGTAATATCAAATCCACAGGAGGATCAATACAGAATGTTTAAAATGAAGCTTAGCAGACATTATGGCGTCCTTAAGGATTTGCAAGATCCTCTTTTTCGACACCGAGCAACTCCCAGCCTATTACGAGTAGTACCTGCCACTTAGCCTTTTGAAAATACGTCAGTTTTCACTGGTAAATACAATTTAACCGACTCATTTGAAAAGAGTTTATGAAAATTGATTTAAGTGCACAAGGCACAAAACCTTTTATATCTTGGGACAATTCTTAATAAAATCTTGTATACTGAATTACATGTTTACCGTACATCTGGGGCCCAGTACAGAGACTGAGACATGATTAAACGACACACCACATTTAAAACCCATAAACGAGTTATCCCCAACTTGTGGGTAATCAATAATTTATTATTGGCATCTTTTCGGTGTATGCCTACACCCTGCGCATAAGTCGTGGCCATTTACAAATGAATGAGCCAAGGATATATCCAGGACATGGTCGTTAACCCCCAATGTTTAAGTTATCAACAGAACAGTATCAAAACAGGTTTTGTGGATTTACTAGCCACAATCCGGCATTTGATTGATCCACACCCGACCAAGCGGTATTAATCTACCGTATCCCAAGCCCGTATAAGGGAAAATAAGTTAAAAGTATTTACCTGAGCTAATACTTGATTCACAGCAAAATAACTCAGTCGTATCCAATCTATCTAAATGCAGGTAGCTTTTACCGGGTGGCTCTAGTCTGGAGTGATGGTAATATATAACCAATTCAGAATGCTAACGGTCTTCATTTAAGTCGTAGACTTAACCGGCTAGCTTAAAGTATCTAAAGCGGTACGACACGCTTAGATCTAGCGATGACCGGAATAGAATGTTATTTAGACCCAAAAAGTTTGGATACTTGTATATTATGGGTAAACTAAACACATTCCGGATTTTGAGATAAAAACGATAAGGTTAAACCCGTTTCGGCAAACATACGTAAACTAGTTACATAAACCGATCCGAACGCGTAGAATGCGTAACGGGTAACCAAATGAATCATATACAAGTTCCATATGTTATTATGCTTAGAATATGTCAATACATCAGTAGGATGTCAACATATATGCCCAAAAAGTATTTAAAACCATTTTAAGTCCCGTAAGGGCATTTTGGTAATTTTAATACTTATAAAAGAGATTTTTATGACGAACTGTAGCTCTGGTCCTTTCTAATCAGTAAAAATATTTAATTTATCTCATTACATCAGTAAGATATCATACATATGTGAGGTTTACCATTTATGGCCAAACTATGCCCCGAAAGGGTATTTTGGTCATTTCACATATGCTTTTACGGGCATTTTTGGAAGTCTGAGTTCACGACTTATGCCTACTGAAATAATATTAAAATTTATTTAAAATTTTAGTAGGTAACAAGTCTTAGGTGTTAATTATGGTTTAAAACCATACTATGCACCTAAATAGCGTAAATATCGCTAATTGACGATAATTAAGGGGTTTTATGTAAATCTGAGATTTTGATCAGTTTTGAATGCTCAAAATAATTTATTTAATATATGAAATCAGTAGAAAAAGGTTTGGCATTCAAATCATTTGTAAATCTCATTTTATGCATGAAAAGGGTATTATCGTCATTTACCGAATAATACAAGAACTCTATGACATGATCAGTTTATAATCTGATCAATAACTCCAACAATCCCTAAAAATAATATCTTAACAGTAGGTAATGAGTTTTGGGTCAAAATCCAAGTTTAAACATGCTTTATACAAGATATCGCAATTTACTTAGTTAAAAACTTCTAATTACGATATCGAGCATAACTCCTATTTGGGACCAAGAACTGATGTCAAATTTTCGGGACAAGCTTATATACTAGTAACAAAGGTTTTTGTCCTCTCACATTTCTAAAAATCTCATTCTTATGTCAAAAGGGCAAAATGGGCGTTTATAAGCATAATAGCGGAAACTAGCGTATAATTCAAACCACAAGGAACCATGCAATATAACTCCAGAGGGTTATACTACTGAATAATATGGTCCTAATGGAAGCTTAAAACATGGAAGAATCAAGCTTAATTGGGTCAGAACTGAAAAGTCAAAGCAAAGTCAAGCTTTTGCGACTTTCGGTTGTGAACCGACCTTAAACTTAGAATTGTCGAGTTGGACCAACTTAGACATGTTTTAATAATCATTACCAAGTTATTAGAGTGTTAAAATATAATTTATAACTTCTGCATCTATGATTTAATTAATATGCACAAATCTGCCAAGTTTGACTTTTTACCTAAACGGTTTGACCCGACAATTAACTAAGCAAACGAAGGAATTAGGAGGTGCCCTTTCAGGGGTTAATCACCTACCTAACTATGGTCTTATACCCACTTTCAATTCAGTTAGGGGCTGGACCATGAGAGTATAAACCGAAAGTCAACGTTTATTTACGATATTTGACTTTTCGGTTGATAGAACATAAATCTGAACTAGTGAGTGGGCTAAAGCACTTACAAATGGTCCATGCTATCTTTTCTACTAAAATTTGGTTCCACTTCAGTTCTTAAGGCTCCAGATTTAGAGGATGAAGGAAAATGAGCAAATGAATGGAATGGGTTCAAGGCCTATTTATAGTTTTGGGATGATGATGGGATCAAGACATGTGTTAGGAAGGTCCTTAGGATCACTACAAGTGTTATGGCAGCTGGCCAACTTGATTTGGAGCCCAAGGAATCGATTTTTATTGGTTTAGAGTGAATTGAGTGGTCACCAAGCAAAATAAAAAAAAAATAATATTCTGCAGATACAGGCCACGCGGCCCGCCTGGGCTCTGGTCCAGACTCACGCGGCCCGCTTGGGCTCTGGTCCAGAAACATAAGTTTGGCAGTTCAGCGATTTTGGTCCCTGTACTTACATATTGCCATTTTCAACATCTCTGATGCCCGCCAAGCCATGTTTAAGGCTCTATAAGGTCAATAATGTTTAGAGGACTCAAAATATGCTCGGAACACTCTCGGATGTCGGTTCCTTTGGTCGTACGGTCACGTTGTTCGTCTAATTACGACGAAACGCGGACGGACGCGAAAAACGATCCAAACGACGCGACGAATGGAATTTTATCATGCCACACACTAAAATAAAATATTTTAGTGCTTACATAAATTTTTGGGTGTCCGGGGATATTCAGAATGTGAGATATGCGCGAAAGTGCAAACTTGTGCACTTTTTGACACTTTTAGTCCCTGCATGACATAAAAGTTTATTTTTGCGCACCAAACACCTCTAAGCCTATATCTAAGCTATATAAAGGATAAATAGGGTATGATTAACTCATGGGCATATTCCGGAAGGTCCGTTATCAAACGATTCGACCTACTTTTGTAGTTTGAAGCAATTAGTCCCTTAATTGCGCAAAGTATCGCGAAAAGCCGTTTAATGATATCCAAGCCTTCTATAGCCCATAATGGGCATCCCCAAATGTATTTCCAATTATTACAATGCCCCGGTTCGCTTAAAAGGTCCCCGAGAGGCGTAGATTCAAAAGTTGACGCTATTGGTCCCTCTAATGCGCAAACTTGCGCATATCATCGTTTAATAGCATCGAAGCCTTATCTAGCCCATGTTAGGCATTCTTGAGAATATTATAATACATCGTGATGCTTCGGGTTCGTTAAAAGGTCATTCAGAGGTATAATTAAACATGTTGACGCTTTTAACCCCTCTAACTTACAAACTTGCGCGTTACTTCACTTATTGGCATAAAAGCCTTGCATAGCCAATATTTGGCATTCCCGAGAATATGATGGAACATAATGAAGCTCTCGGTTTGTTAAAAGGTCACTCAGAGGTATGAATTAACATGTTGACGCTTTTAACCCTTCATTGCGCAACTTTCAAATAATTACGCAACCGGCTCCTTTTGTCCAACAAGTGGTTCGGCTGAGAATACGGACATCGTATAAGGTCACTCAGAGGCCTAGATTAGGCATGTTGACACTTTCAGTCCTTCTATATTCATAGTTTTCGATTTTGACGAAATTAGTCCCTCATAGTCAACGTTTGACTTTATTAGGGTTCAGTACACGTGTCACCACATCATTGGACACGATTTTACGAGGTGTTACATCCTCACCCCCTTAAAAGAAATCTCGACCCTGAGATTTGCTCAAAAAGATAGAAGTACTTTCTGTCGTAAACTGAACTTAACTTCCACAGTCATTTAGGGACCCTTACAGGTATTCCAGTTGACCTATCCAATAGGTGCATGCTCCTTTTCGGAGTTTCTTAACTCGTTGATCCTTGATCGATATAGGTCTTTCCATAAACCTCAGGCTTTCATCAATCTATACGTCTTCATGAGACATTTCTAGCGATTTATCAGCTAGGCATTTCTTTAAGTTAGAAATGTGGAACACATCGTGAATTCCACTGAGCTCCTTAGGCAAGTTTAGCTTATGAGTTATACTGCCGTCACATTCGATGATCTCAAATGATTTATATATCCAAGGCTTAACTTGCTCTATTTACCAAAACATATTGTACTCTTTTATATTTGATATTTTCGATAGAGCCTTGTTCCCCATTTGGAACTTTAAAAGATTTGCGCCTCTTGTTCGCATTGCTCTTCTGCCAATTATTGGCAGTTTTTAGATGATTACGGATCCATAATATCCTATCCATCGTCCTTAAGACAAATCTCAGATCCAGATAAAAGAGCTTTCCAAATTTCCTGCCCAACAATTGGGCGTTTAGCTATTTCTCCCAAACAAGGTCTCCAGAGGAGTAACCTTGATGCTTATATAATGCTATTGGTTATAGAAGAACTTATTCAGGGCGAGGTAGTTATTCCAACTACTACCCGAATCAATCTTAAGGAATTAATTACCCTCATGGTTAGTCGGACCAATCGACGATCCTGGGCATCTAATAACGATTCTTAATCGTTTCTTAGCTAAGTTGCAGTAACCAATGCATAAGGGTATTGCATTGTGCTTTCCTTTATCAACAATAATAATCGGCGCTCCTAGACAACGAGCTAGGCTGTACAAGCCTTTCTTTGTAGCTCATCTGGTTAATTCTCAGTTCCTCTATTTCCGTTAATGCTTACCAATATAGGGTTGCTGTAACAAATACAACACCTAACAGGATGTCAATCCAAATCCCATTTTACCTCTCAGGAGGTAAAACGGGGTATCTCTACAGAGAGGATGATCAAGTTTTCCAAATATGATAGATGTAGCTTCAATCTTCGACCTTGGTTCACTTATCGTCGCTTGTGCTAAGCAAACGACACATTTTTATTTACGAGTGCACGGATGCCTTAAGTAGAGACGCCTACTTAGGCATTTTTAATATGGATATCTTCTTTGAATACCACTAGCTGACTTTAGTACAATATGACCATTGGTATATCTTGGTGGCCCCATGCATTAAACTTCCATACTGATCAGGCATGGACATAATCTATGGGACGCACCGGGATACACCAATCCTCACATGGCGCTTTTGTCAAGCATAGTTGGCACTCGCAGTTGATAAAATCAATGAGAAAAGAAATAATTTAAAATAACATATATGGTCGTACTCTATTCAAGGAAAGAGTACTTTTAGATTTTACAGAAGGATCAACGCCGATAATAGGAGAATCGATCTCTCAGGTTTCATTGGTAAGTTCTACCTGACTAAGAATCTGGAGTTCTTATGAATACCATCATAAGTTTGCCAAGCTTTTGGTCTATGAAAGACTTATTATTGCCTGTATTTAAAACAAGATACTTGGCAGAAATTATCATTGTCCAAATGATAAGAAAAATACTGGATAACATCATGTACTCTCTCTTGACATTCATCAGGTGAGTTTAGGCATTTCCTTTCTTAGCCTTTCCAGACTTAGCTGCGCCTCTTTGGCAGCATTATAGCATTTAGTCCTAATATGGCCTTTCTTACCACAGTCGTAACAGACTATATTCTTTCTGCCCCTACATTCATGGGACTGATGACCAGTTTCTTTGTGAATGCACACTGCTTTGGTCTTTGTTTTATTTGACACTGTCCTTAGTGTCTTTTATAGCAATTCTTACATACAGGCTTCTTGCTGAACTTATGATAGTTCTTATTAAGCCCGTAATTTGCTCTTTTTCTTCGATTTCTGGGAGTTATCCTCCTCCCTTGTTTATCCTTCACATTCGAAGTGTGAACCATGCTCTCTTTTCATGAGCAATTGAGTGTAGCTCTGAATGGGCTTTAGAGCGAGAAGTATTCGGTTCTTTGAACTGTTTCATGACCTTTTCCATGGTCTTTCAAACTGCTGCGTTAATTACAGCTTGGAGATTAACTCCATTCATATTGAGGTTTACGTTTGTAGCATTATTAGCTCTTATCGCCTTAATAGTATCGCGACTGTTACTCACCTCATTCGAGTTTTCCATACTCGAAACTTGGTATTAACCACTATGTTAAGCAATTTCTAGTCATCATCCTGATGACCTGGTATAGATCAGCCACGACATCCAAAAACCGTAGAGGCTATTACTTTCCAAGCATTCCTAATGAATGTTATTTGAATGTATATCCATTACATTCAGCCTAGGTCACCAAAGGACCATTAATGGCACTTAAGGTTTAGAGCGAGTCCATTACCTGTTCGACAGAGGATCATAATGTCACTACTGTCTTTGTCACAAGGACAATTATGAATAGCTCGAAGGCAAGCCTTACATGACTTTTTATTATAATTATATACATATGGCATAGAAGCCTGTCGCGAGGGACGTAGAAAAATATGGCATAAAGCCTAGTCATGAAAGACATAATGATTATATGGCACGAAGTCCTTGTCACAAAAGACATTTAGATATGGCTCAAAGTGGCCTCGTCATAATGACGTTATAAGATATGGCACCAAGGCCTGATACGGAGGACCTTTACCAATGCTGGCACAAAAGGCCTGTGACTAGGAATGTTAACATTTAATATGTTAACTTGTCACGAATGTCAACCATAGTACATTGACTTGTCATGGTTGACTTTAAAACATATCTCATTGTTTTGTCACCAAGGACATTAGTTTATAAGCCGCAATCTTATCGGATTAGGGCTTCCAGGTTTGAACATAGTTCTTCACCTTTGGACAAGGAGTCATAAACTACAAATGTCATTGTCTCTAAAGGTGACTTATTTGGCACAAAGGTAAACTAATTGACATCACTAATGGATGTTCATATATCATCATTACATTTGATGATATTAGTCATGATCACGCTGATCATATAGACTGTTAGGTTGGGTATGACCCACCCTTTGGGATAGGGGATTTTGAGGATCACCACTATCTTTGTCTTATTGACAATAGAGTAAAGTGTAGCCCGTAGGCATTCCATCACAAGGGATGTTAATATTATGATTATCATATTGATGATACTAGTCAAGATCGCAATGAACATGCAGACTATGGGATTTGAGCATGGCTCACCCCCTTGGGCAAAGAATCACAAAGGATTACATTTTCCTGGTCTCAGATGGACAATATAATATAGCCCTTAGGCAAAACATCATTAAGGATGTCAGATTTAATCATCGCATTGATGATTTTAGTCATGATCGCATTGACCACGTAGACTATTAGGCTTGAGCACAGCTCATTACCTTGGACAGGGGATCATAAAGATCACAATATCAATGTCATAGAGACGTCCTCATATAGCACAAGGCTTGTCTCAAAGAGACAGTTAGATGGCACAAAAGGCCTTGCCACTAGGATAATTAGAACATAGTCAATGATCTCTTGGATCAGTGATCTTTTAAGGGTCGAACATAGTTCATCGCCTTTTGACAAGAAGTTTATAAAATAAAACTATCATTGTCATGAATATACCTTCGCCCACAGGCATACATCTTAACTGGATGTTTTGATGTATACATCATGCTGTTGTTTAATAGCCGTGATTCGTATTGACCATAGGCTATGAAGGTGACTTGGAAAAGTCCAAGTACTTTTGGAAGCTAGTGTGGTCTCTCAAGTCACACAGCCAGGAATGTTAACATGTTCTCAGATGTTAACAAAGATTAATTATCTTAAGAGGGTTTTACCATCATAGCCATGTTCATAAACATATAGGCTAGGTTATACCATTAAGAGGATCTTTTGAAATTTTCAGCTGATCAATAAAGTTCGAGTAGAATTTGGAACTATCGCGGAATAAAGGACGAAA